>JAMLFY010000017.1:3561073-3629287 GCA_030441495.1 Dalbergia oliveri
TATAACTATCATGTTCTAGTTTTGTTTTCCTATTTTTATCTTTAAAGTGTGGTCTACATAATTAGATATGTAATGTGTATGTACTATTTCTCCTCATGATCCTTTCTATGGGTGAGCTTGAATAATTTATCCAAAAAGGTGGTGCTTTGAAATTACCAATAAATTTTTAATTGTTCTACAATATTCTGAATCAATATAAGCAATCTTTTCTTATTTTTTGATTAATAAAAATATCATAAATCTGATAAATTTTTTTGATAATATAAGTAATTTTCACATTTATATTCTATTTCGTAGTTGATGTTAATATCATCTTAAACTACTATAATAGATTATGACGAAAGGAATAATTAAGAATATTATTTCTCCAAAAGAATATAGTTTAAGTACAATTTCTAAATATTATTATTTTTGTAAAATTCTATTTGTACCAATAACAATTATTATTATCAAAATAGAGTTATTAATATTTATCATTTTCGTCTACTTTGCATCAACATCCAGGATATAATTTAGTTGTATACATTTATTTTCAATTTAATTTTACCTACATATCTATTATGGAGAAATTGAAATATAACTTGATTGAATTATATTATTATGGTTTATATATATATAACATGTTATCAGTCATAATGTTTACTCTTAATCATATTATTTGTAAATGTGTATTCAAATGGTATGTCAAGACTAATATTACATTTATATGAAATTTTGTTCCATTATATTAGTAATATTATGTTTTTATATCTTGCAGGTGATTTATAATGAAAATCCAAAGAAAAAGAATGACAAGTGGCTGAGAGGTCTCTCAAATGAATAAAATGATAATCATGATGATGATGCAACATGAATTTCAAGTGAATATATTTACTGTAAAATCATTATCGAACATGTGAATTATTAATGTCTAAAGAAGAATGTTTGTAACTAACCTTAATGTATTGTAATTATTTTAAATTTTTTTTTATTTAAATTACATCTATACTGATGACTATAAAAGAAAAAAACACACACATGCACACAAACTTTATGGTATTCCATGACTCTTAACTTGAGATTAAAATTCTAATCTGATTAAGATTTCTTCATTACAGTTTAATCAAATTTGATTATCATTCCTTTGCAAAGCACAAAGCTATACAATATTTTGTTAATAAACTCCTGAATATTGTAGGATTTAAAATCCACGGAAATGGGAATTTGGATTCGTAAGGGAAATAGGGATAAGAGACAAAATTCTTAACGATGGAAAGTGTGAGATATATCCATTTCTCATGGAATACACGTACGTCATCCTATAAATGATTCATAATATAGTAAAATTATCCATTGTTTCTCTTTCTTTATTCAACAATTTCAACTTTCGAAGTGTGTAAAATTTTCATAAAATAGGCTCTTATTGTTAGTTATAGTTATCCACTTAGATGCTTTCAACCTTATAAACATGATATTCAAAATAAGATATAAAATAGAATGTCACATTTATATTTTGTCCATTTATTTAATTATTTAACTATTAACTTACTTTTAAAATAAATTTATATACTCAATTTTCTATAATATTGATTTAATAAATTATCATTTATTTTCGATAATGATTAAGAAACTATTTTTTGTTATCTCTCCGTGTATAACAGAGTTAAACGATTAGTTATTAGTATAATTCTTAGTATTATTCTAGTATTATTCTCAATACTTATTAGTATTATTATAAAAAACTATAAATGTTTCTTAAAAATTTTATGTCTTTAATTTTTTTATGTAAAATATCTCTTTAACTTTAATTTTATTGCGAAATTGTTAAATATAATTGATTTTGTTCTGCCCTATTTGCTTCTTTTGTACCTCAATAAAAAAAAATACATATAATTACTTTTACGCAATGAAAATATATTATTGTTTAATTCGTATCATAAATTTTTTAATTTTTGTGATGCATTAAGTTATGTTTTATTTATTATTGCAAGTTAAAATATTTCAAATTTGTTTCCCACTATTACTACTACTACTACTACTATTACTGTTGTTGTTACTATCACTATTACTATTATTCTTGGTATTATTGCTAGTATTATTCATAATACTATTATTTGTAATATTATGAAATATCTACAATTTGTTTCCCATTATTATTGTTATTGTCATTACTACTCCTACTATTGCTATTGTTGTTGTTGTTACTATTACTATTAGTATTATAACTGCTAGTATTATTAGTATTATTAGTATTATTACTAGTATTACTCTTAATACTATTATTAGTACTATCATGAAAAAACTATAAATGTTTCATAAAAAGTTTGATATGTCTTTAAATTTTTTTGGTAGAATTTCTCTTTAACCTTAATTTCATTCCTCTTTAGTTAAATCTAATTGATTTTTCTTCTCCCTTTTCTTTTTTTGTACCTCACCAAGGAAAAATATATATAATTGCTTTTATGCAATGACAAATATACTATTGTTTAGATTCTATCATATATTTCTTAATTTTTGTGATGCCTTAAGGTATTTTTTTATATGTCATTGCAAATAAATTATTTCAAATTTGTTTCCCACTATTATTGTTGTTGTTGTTGTTGTTGTTATTATTATTACTACTACTACTACTATTATTGTTATTGTTACTATTACTCTTTGTATTATTCTTAGTATTATTACTACTTTTATTCTTAACACTATAATTAGTTTTATTATGAAAAAACTACAATTGTTCCTTAAAAATTTTCTCTATGTCTTAAATTTTTTTAGTACAATATCTCTTTAACACTAATATCATTCAAATACAGTCAAATATAAATGATTTTTCTTCTGCCTTTTTTCTTTTGTACCTCACCAAGAAAAAATATATATAATTGCTTTTACGCTATTACAAAAATACTATTATTTCAATTCATATAATAATTTTGTTAATTTTAGAGATGCCTTAAGGTATTTCTTATTTATCATTGAAAGTAAATTAAAATATTCAAAATTCGTTACCTAGTATTATTGATATTATTATAATTATTACTACTATTATTGTTGTTGTTACTATTACCATTAGTATTATTATTACTAGTATTATACTTAGTATTATTACCAGGTATTACCTTTAACACTTTTATTAGTATTATTATGAAAAAACTACAAATGTTTCTTAAAAATTCTTATATGTCTTTCACTACTAGAAATCTACATGATACTGAGATTTTATGATGGTTAAATTTGACGGAATCTCCGCAGGTTATGGTATTTTTCTAATTAAAATAAATTTATATAAATACCCAGGTTTTCCCTGTTGATAACGATGTCTAAATCCCGCCACATGACGCACATTATTTCTGATGGATTTATCAACATATATAATATTTTATTTTTAATTATATTTTTATCAATTGTTATCGATGGGTATACCTACCAATAGCTTATTTAATTTAGATTTTTTTTTATTTTGTCATTATATTATTTACGAGTTTACCGATTTGCTATTATTTAATTTATTTATTTTATTAATTACCGCTACCTTATCGATGAGTATTTAATTTTATTTTGTGATTAATTTTTATTAGACAAAACACCGTTTGGTCCCTTTAAAATTTTGCGAAGACCAAATTGGTCCTTGTAAAAAAAAAACTTTCAAATTGGTCCATACAAAATTGAATAGTTGGACAAATTGGTCCTTGAAAAATAAATCTCTCAAATTGATCTTTAAAAACTTCAAATTAGACAAATTGGTCCTTACAAAATTGAAGATCAGCCAAATTAGCCCTCTCTGATAAGTCAAGTGGGAGACTAACTTATCGATAATTCACTTTTGTAGGGACTAATTTTAGAGATTTTTTGGTGGGACTAATTTGGCCGATTATTCAATTTTAGGGACCAATTTGAAAGTTTATTTTTTAAGAGATCAATTTGGTCAACACGAAATTTAGAGGAACAAATTTGGTAGTTTTGTCTTTTTATTAAATATAACTGACGGGTATACTAATAGATACTGATTGAATTAATTTTTTTATTAAATTGCCGACTACTTTCGACGGGTATTTAATTTGATTTTGTAATTAATTTTTATTAAATATAACTGACGAGTATACCAGGTCCTAGATTAAATTAATTTTTTTTATTAAATTACCTATACCTAACCGACGGGTATTTTATTTGATTTTATAATTAATTTTTATTAAATATTACCAACAGGTTTATCGATGGGTATTTGAATTTGAAATTAATTTTTATTAAATATTACCGACGAGTGTTTGAATTTTGTTCTGTCAGCGCAACCTTTTGTGTTCCACGCGTTGGTATACCCGTCGGTAATTATGAAAATATAATACACATCGTTTCTCACTTATTTGTGTACTCGTTGGTAACCCGGATATGTTGGCCAGATCACCTTCTTCTTCCCCATTCCGTCCACTATCTCTCTCTCTCTCTCTCTTCTAACGCTCTCTCTCTTTGCCATTTGCTGTTGCGGCTTCTTTCCCACCGTTCGCTGCCACTAGAGCTCCATTCACAAACGAGACCACCATTGCGATCTAGGATCTTTGGTGAATACTTTAATTGGTTTAATTTTTTGATTTGGCTTCATTTTTCCATTTGCTTATAGGTGGCCATAGTGTTGTGTTTAGGACTTGTGTTTTATTGCATTAGAGAGTAATTATTGTTTTTTTTTTCTTAATGTAGGAGTATTGTTTGAGGGTGGCAGCAATTATTGACTAAGATCGGTTTGCCATTCTAATTATCTTATCTTATTTTATGTTTTTTTTTATGTATATAAGTGTGTGCAAAGATATAAGTTTTTCATATTGGAATTTCAGGATTGGACTTGGTTTGATGCGGATAGCTTGCACATTTATCTTTTATTTTCCGATGTAGAGGTTAGTAACTAAATCCTTATTATTTATATGGTTTAATATGTACATAGGATAGAGACTTATGTTTTCTAGGATAGAGTTGTAGGAAATTGGGATTGCATGATTAGGTGAAAGGGCATAGAGGTCCTTCCCCGACTTGTTTGTATTATTTGTTGTGGGATTCTTTGTGTTTGTGGAGATTGCAGGATGCATGTTGTGAAGTTATAAAGGGATGCACAATAGAATAGTTTTTAGGATTATGTGAATTATATGTAATCTATTATGCTGTTGATCTTTGTAATAATATCTTTTATTGTTGAATTGATTGAAATATCCGATGATGAAGCTCCTAATTTAAGGGATATATTGTTGAAATTTTATTAAAATTTTTTTAGGGACAAAAGAATATAAGTAACCATATTAAAAAAACTTGAAGACTAATTGAATGTGTTTTACAGACCAATTAAAAGAAATATCTAATGATGCAATCTCCTAATTTAAGGGGAGAGATTGAAATTTTGTTAAATTTTTTTAAAGGATAGAAAATTAAAGGAAAATGGAAGCTCCTTATTTAAGTAGAGTTGCTGGAAAATTTTGTCAAATATTTTGTCAAGGAAATAAGATTAAAAGAGTTGTACTAAATAATTTAAATACCAATTGAATTTGCATTTGAAAGTAATAATTTGATGTCTTTAAAAAATTTAGGGTCTAGGGTTTATCAGCGCAATGTTACCTTCAAACCGATCATGGATGTACGATAGATTACTTCCTAATAAAGGGGTGATCAAACCGAAATTTATAGTGGTGTTGAGAAATTTATGAAGGTAGCATGTCAACCACAACAATTCATTAATAAGGCAAAAGGTAGGTGTCCATGTAGTAAGTACAAATGTAGGAATTATTTAGATGATGATACAATAAGGGTTCATTTGTACAAGTAGGATTCATGTCGAACTATTGGGTTTGGACCGAGCATGAGGAGGTTAATGCATAGAATCAAGTGTGTATGTTTCAGATTGGAAGTAGTCAGTGGGATCCATGTAGGGCAACACGATGTGGATAATGTGCCATGGGAGGATAACTAGGTTAGACATCAAGAGATGGTTTTGATGCCCTGGTCCTGAATTTGCAACTTGTTATTCGCAGCCTTCAGCCAAGGAGCCCAACCAAGATGCAGCTAGGTTTTATAGTCTCCTAGAGGCTATTAATCAACCTTTATAGGAGGATTGTGCACTCAAGTTGTCTTTAGCGGTTCGAATGTTGAGCATTAAGTTAGAAAGGAACCAAAGCCAAAGTTCTTGAAATCATGGACTGCACTAATAAGTGAGCTAAGTTCGAATCCTAATGTAATTCCAAAAGATTTTTATCAAGCTAAAAAATTAGTTTCTAAACTTAGGTTGAAGGAAATAAAGATGGACAGTTGCTTGAAAGGTTGCATGATTTATTATAAAGATGATATTTTGTTTTGCATGTAAGTTCTATCAAGAGTCTAGATTTAAACCCAAGATGTGGAAGTCAGAAGTATAAAGATGTCAGAAAAAAATGCACTATTTACCCTTAATCCCTAGACTCAGGAGACTCTATGCATCAATGAGCTCGGCTTCTCATATGAGGTGGCATAGTGAAAATCAGAGGGTGATGGTGTAATGACGCATCATTGCACAGTGAGGCGTGGAAATATTTCAATCAACAATATCCTAATTTTGCCTTTGACCCTCGAAATGTTAGATGAGACTTGTTCAAATGGATTTACTCTGAATAACTAATTTAGTAAACCCTATTCATGTTGGCCCATAGTTATTACACCCTATAATGTCCCTCTGAAATGTGCATGAAAGATCCTCCTGTTCTTAACATGTATAATCCCTAGCCTTGATAATCTAAAAGCTAAGATTAATGTGTATCTTCAACCCTTAATTGATGAATTGAATGAGTTGTGGTGTCAGGGTGTTCTTACTTACGATATTTCAACAAAGTAGAATTTCATGATGAGGGCTACATTAATGTGAACCATCAATGACTTTCTAGCTTATGGAATGTTTTCTAGATAGATGACTCAAGGCAAATTAGCATGCCCAATTTGCATGGAGGATACTAAGGTATTCACCTTGAAACATGGTAGAAAGAACTCTTAGTTTGATTGTCACAGGAGGTTCTTAGATGTTGACCATCCATATAAGTGAAGTATATATGGATCTAAACGTAATTGTATTGAACATAAGGAGCCTCAAGTTAAGGACATCCCAAAAATAACAAAAGTCAGAAAGATAGTGCGATGGCCATGGTATAGGGTATCTCATAATTGGACCAAACAAAGTATTTTCTAGGAGTTATGTAACGCCCGAATTTTTCCAGTGTATAAATGACCAAAATCCCTGAGGTCAATTTACGAAAAATGAGGTTCGGTCCCGGCCACTCTCAAGGGGAAGTTTTGATGATGATAAGGGATTATATGTGTTATGTGTGTTAATAGCAGAAGAATCTCATTTTTTAGTTTCAATACACAAAATTATCAAAATGCCCCTGTAGCTAATTAACACGATTTATGTGGTTGAGCCCTGACTTCACCCAAAGGTTTTAAATGATGTTTTAAAGTAATGTTTAATGATAGGTTAAGCACGGGTAGCCTGGGAGGTTTTTGTGAAAAATTACCGTTTTGCCCCCGTAAGTGCATTTTGGGCCTAATGATATGATTAGCAAAACCTAAGCAATATTAGGCTCTAATTAAATATTAGTAAATTCTAATTACTAATCTAGAGTCAAAATAATTAATTGAGGTTAATTAGAACCTAAGATTGCTTAGAAAAACTCAAAATCCTTTTTTTGATTTAAGACTTTATGTCACATTTTCATGAATAGTAAGATTCCAATCAATTTCCTTAAATCATGGAAGTTGTCACTTGATGAGATTCCTCCCTAGTAAAGGTGGATTTGCATTAATCAAGCAAGACCACTTTTTAATCTTGTCTTGAACCACCTTAATTACCCATTATTTCACCTGAAACACAAATTACAACTCCTAATCCATAGCCTAACCAAATCAACTCCTAAACACACTTATAAACCAACATTAAATGAGATTTTCTTCCCCCATTAGCCCTTAATAGAACCGACCACACACCTCCCCATTATCATCCATCAAATGTTGAAATTCAATTAAAATAAGCTTAAAGAATCATGCATGCCCATACCTTGACCCATACTTGCTATGCTTTGAACTATACCCAAGACCATACCTTGCCAAGAGATATTTTCTCTTCCTTTTCCTCTCTAAGGCGCTGGCCACTCCATCATCTCACCTCCATTGTGTTTCATTTTCTATAAATAGGCATCAAGGAAAGTTTGTGACATTTTTGCTCACTTGTGCAAAGCTTCAAAGTTTCCTTTCTTTGAGTTCTAAGAATTCTTCTTCTACTCCTTCTTCATCCTTCCAAAGAATCATCATCCTCCACCATTTCCCAAACACAAACCACTACACAAATACCATAAACCTTCCTTTAAACAAATAACCTTTCCATTTCCAAGCTCAAGAACCCAAGACAAACCTTTCTTTCTCTTTTTCTTCCCTTGGCTGAATCCATTCTCCACTTCAAAGAGGATTTGTTCTTTTCACCTCATCTCAAGACTAAGCTTCCTCCTTTGAAAAAAGAAAATATCTTTGGTAGGGAGTTGTTCTTTTAAAATTTCTATTCTTTTCCTTGGATTTATTTTGTTTCAAGTTGAAATTTTTTTTCTTTTCTTTCTTCACCATTTCGGTTTTCCTTTTTCCTTTTCTTCCTTTGATCATTTCAGCCTCAAGGCCTAGATGATGATAGAACCATAGCTTAATGATGAGGATCTTGGGTGTTGGTTGCAAAACCATCACTTATTTGACCTCTAAAGCTTGAAGGTTTCACCTTTTTAAGAGTTTTAGCAAATGATAATGTTATGTTGTTAAAGTGGTAATCTTGAGCTTCAGAACTTAAAAATGTACTCATATTTATATTTCAAGTCCTTGCATTACATGTTTATGTTTGAGCTTGCATCTTCATGTTTACTTTATCACTTAAGTAATTAATCAAAGCCTACCTATTTCAACCTTAAAGTTGAAATGTGATTTAGAGTAAATACTCTAAGGGGCCTAGAGTACTAAAATAAAGAATTGGGCTTGCATTCATATTTATATTTCCTTGCCTAGCATATTTACTTTCCAAGTTATCACTTAAATTTAAAGATTAAAACAGGAGCTTGCATTTTCATATCACTTAAATGATTAATCTCAAAGCCTACCTATTTCAACCTTAAAGTTGAAATGTGATTTAGAGTAAATACTCTAAGGATCCTAGAGCACTAAAATAAAGAATTAAACTTGCATTCATGTTTATAATTCTTGTCTAGCATATTTACTTTTCAAGTCATCACCAAAAACTTAAAGATGTAAAACTAGAGCTTGCATTCTTATATTTAAATTCAAGTTTTGCATAGCATATTTATATCTTTTGCTATCAATCTAAAAGACTAAGAATGAAGCTCACATTACATGTTTACAATTATGCCATCACTAAAAATTAATTTAGTGCTCAAGACTCACCATTTTAATTTACATAACAAACTTTGACTTATAAAATATATATATATATATATATATATATATATATATATATATGTTATTAAGTGAGGACATATTTTATTGAGTTCTTTAATTTTACCATCGATCTAAAGATTTCTAATTATGTGGCTAGGACAATAAAGATTACTTATGAGGATAACTTAGAGTTAAAAATGTGGAATGACTAGTTATTAAAGAATATTGTGATGTTTCCATATGCTTGAGGAATTATGCGATGTTGAGACCATGCATGATTAGTTGCTTGAAATGCATATGGTATGTTATGATTCTTACTTGGCATATTATAAAGTTGTGTATGTTTAAAGAGTACGAGAAAGTATATGATGTGACTATGATTTTGCATTTTGACATGATATGCTAATATAAAGGTGACATAAAACTATGTGGAAATGACCCTCTAGACTTCCCGAATTAAAGGTTATGAGAGGTGATTCACAAAAGGAAATGACCCTGGAGACTCCCGAATTAAAGGTTATGATAGGCGATCCTTAATGCCCCCTAACCCGCACTGAAGTCGAAAATTCAACTTATCAAAAGAGATAAGGTTACGCTAGTGACGACTAGTGATGTATGAGCTCATAACCTAGAACTCTCAAAAGGGAGAGTATTAGGGTGGCTCCAAGGAAAAGAGAATAAGAAGTCTAAGTCACCTAAAATAAGTTATGTTAAGATATGTTGCTATGATTATGTTTTCTAACTTATGTCTTGACTTTAGTATGGACATGCATTTCATAATGAAGTATGTTGCATTCATACCCAAGATGCATACTAAAATGAATGGGCCTCTGTAAATTACACTTTAAAAACCTTAAAAATTGAACCTTACGCATGTTCACCCTTTTTAAAAGAAAACCCGAGGTTCCTGGGACATAGACGATGACACAAGGATAGGAGATTTCCCTACTGAGTCTCTTTATTAAGATTCTCACTCTCTCTATCTTCCTTTCTTTCTGTCACGTCTCCAGAGACCATGGCCATGTTCGTGATCTTCGTTGACACGCCGGTTTGGGAGGTGCACTATGATCCGGACCAGCCCTACCACTTCGAGGGTCGTTGTGCGATATGCATTTCATACATGGGACGCCACTTTGCTTATCCAGTCTTAGCCTGTAGGTTCACCCCCACATCCCCCTACGATGATGATCTGATCTTCGAACGCTCTCGACCCCGCGATGAGCAGACTCGGCGTGCCGTCCTTTCGCTTCTACGATTCGTGACTACCCCGAGTACATACCCCGTACGAGGCATTCAGAGCCGACCCATCCGAGGACTCCCCTACACACATATACTCGAAGGGTTCTACACCTACGACACCCATAGACATGGATAGAGGCAGGAGGATACGGACCCAGCCAGGCTAGCGAATGAGATGCGTCTCGCCCAGGCCATGTTCGTCCCCCTTTCCGTCTGCATATGCCTGAGGAGCTTGCCTAGTTCATTGGGCATGTACCCCTTCACTGGAGGATCAGCGCCGGGGACTGTGATGGAGGACTTGATGGGTGCCGAGTTGCCACAAGAATCCCTTTTTCTTGCTTGGTCTTTTGATAGGGGTGACTTTTGATTGAGCACTGTAGGATTAGGGAGGGGGAAACCGTTGTTGGCTTTGAGTGTTTTGTGATTCCATGTATTCCTTTTCCTGGATTTTCTTTTCTGTTGTTTACTCATGTATTTGAAAGCTTAGCCACTCTGGATGGGTGTGACTTTATTTATTTTATCTCTTATGTATTATGAACTATGTTACCTTGTGATATGTAATCTAAGTTTATTTCATGATCATGAATGCTGTGTTGGAAATGTGTATGTACATGATTCATATACATCTCTGTTTGCTTTGATGGCACTTAACGTTCAGTTTAGCATGCGCGGCTCACGTTTTGCTTTATGTTTTAAAAAAAAAAATTTCCCATATTTTCCACTAAGTATTTTAATAAAAATCAATTTAAAGAACGAAACAAAAGAGTAATAACTAATAATTAATCTCAATACATTCTAGGCATGTTAGGTTAAATATTAGGGTGTTACAAGTTACAATATTGGAAGGACAATTTAGTGCGTCATTGTTTAGATGTCATGTATATTGAGAAAAATGTGTTTGACAACATTATGAATATTGTAATGGATACAGATCGAACCAAAGACAATGACAAGGCAAGGCATGATTAGCTGAATATTGCACGCGCCATGATTTGAATTTACAAGAAATAAGAGATGGTCGTTTCTATAAACCAAAGGCCAAATATGCTATGAATTCCACTAGAAAGCAGCTATTTAAGTGGTTGAAGGGATTGAGAATGCCTAATAGTTTTGCTTCTAACTTTAGTAGGTGTGTCAATGTTGCATAGGGTAAGCTTGTTGGCATGAAAAGCCATGATTGTCATGTCTTCATGGAGTGTTTGCTTCCAATTGCATTCAGAGAGCTGCCTGATGTTGTTGGAAGCCCTGAACCAAGCTGAGTAGTATTTCAAGGATTTATACTCTTCTGCTCTTAGGGTTGATGATCTGCTTGTCATGGAAAAAATATTCCCATAATTCTGTGCAAATTAGAGAGAATTTTTCCTAGGTTCTTTGACTCAATGGAACACTTGCCCATACATTTGGCATATGAAGCACAAGTATGTGGACCGGTTCATATAGGTGGATGTATCCATTTGAAAGAGAAGTAGGAGGGATTAAAAGAATCATGAAAAATAGGTCTCAAGTCGAAGGATCAATATGCCAAGCCTATCTTGCAAAAGAGACTTCAAATTTTTGCTCATTTTACTTTTAGCCACATGTTCAATCTGGGCAACTTGGGTTGGTCATAATGACGATAGAGGGGAGTGTTCTATTCCACCAACATTATCTGTATTCAATCAACTTGGTCGAGCCACTGGAAAGAGCGAGCCTGATGGCTAACTTCCAAGGAGTGGAATTCTGCTCACTTACACATTTTGTTAAATTGTGATAAGGTTCAACCATTCAATTGTAAGTCAATAACCCTTTTCTTTAAATCTTTAATGATATGTTATGCATCCTTACAATAACTTACAATATATGTTCAACAATAGAAACTTTGAACAATTGCACAATGAAATTATCTTCAATAATTTTCTGACTAGTTCAGATTACATGTAAATCCATTTTGTTAAAATATGTAACCTAATATATTTTTCTCAGTTAATTTTGTTTGATACAAGTCAGTTTGACATTTTGAACTTAATCTACGTAGGTCCATAATAAAAATAATGGTGTAACATGTCCCCATTTGCTTAACCTAGCTTGGGGGTCGAAAAATAACGTTGTAAGTTGGTCTATGTACTATGTTAATGGGTACAAGTTTTACACAGTTGATTGGAGTATGGGGAAAAACTGACAATATTGGTGTTTATGTTAAAGGTGATGCTGGGGATAGAAAATGTGATTGATATGGGTAGTTAAGGAAATCCTTGAGTTTGAGTACGTTGGTGATCTAATGAAAATGTGTGCTATTCAAATATGAATGGTATAATCCAACGTGACTTACCTGGACACAACAACACAATAATTACAAAATCATTGAAATTAACCAGGAGAAGATATGGAAGATATGATCCATTTATTATAGCCCAATATGCTAAGCAAGTTTATTATATGTCTTATCCAGAGAAAAGTAGTTCACATTGAAGGGTTGTGAAGAAGATAAAATCAAGAGGTAGGATTAAAATAGAATAAGATAATTTTGAAGATGTTTATGGTGGATGATCCACCCCTTTAAGGGCAGGAGTTGATGGAGATAATCCTGAATATCCTCTTCTGTTGACAACTAGGGAAGTTGACATAATTGAATGTACTAGTAATCACATAATGAGAAGTCATGAAGATGAACTAAGTGATAGTAATGGTGATGACTCGGATAATGATCAACAACAAAGTGATGATGAAAATAGCTCTGAACTTTCAAAATAACTAAGATGTCTAATATTATGTGCAATATTGTTATGAAATTATTTGGGATTTTCTGATGTAATTTATGCTTTTTTTTGTTGTTCTTTTAATTGCTTCAATATGGCTATAAGAGGCAGACCAACCTCAGAAGGTAGGTTTACCCACCACCCTCCACTCAGCTTCTCCCACCACCTTCGACACCACCCGGCCACCACCTCGCCACCACCCCTCCCACCACCTTTGCGATCGTCCCTTCCACTACCTCCACCACCTCCGCTTCCACCACCTCCACCTCCATCCCGTCACCACCACTTTTCCTTTAGGATGATGCCCACTCCTGGGTACACTGGTCCCCCTACCTCCTCCTTATTCTCAATCACAACCTATCCATAATAGTGACTTTCCCAGCCCTACCCTACCCCCAACTCCTAGCCCTCATCTCTACACTTCTGCATCCTCAAGTAGGTCATAGACTCAAGACCTGGATGGCAGGCCCTTTGGGGCAGATGGTAGGCCACTTGGGCCTACGTAGACCACTCGGAAGATTAGGCCACACGGTAAGGATAGGTAAGTTATTGTACAAGTGTTCTATTATATTCTAATTTTGCATTGCATATGATATTTAAAATATTTATATTTTTGTAATAGTTTTGACCCATTTACTGAGGTTCACCATAGGATCATGGAGGTTATACAATGTATAACCATCCATGGCCCACCTTGGCATCCTTGTTGATGTCAAGGAGGTGTAATGGGGAGTGGAAGGTAATTCTATGAACTATTCACCTTTGTTAATTTATATATGTTTATATTATTTAATTATCTCATTATGATTATTAATATGTTGTATTTTTGTGCATGCAGAGGACATTTTATATTAGCCCGAGCATAAGCCCACTGTTAAGAGGGCTTGGAGGATTAGATCCTCCAAGCGCTGCAAGACATGATACATAATGTCGACAAGGGGCACATGAACCGCTCGTGGCTAATGCCACCCTTAGTAGTTATAGAGCCATTGGGCCTCCGACCCGACTTCAAGGACAGATGAATAAGGGGATGACAAAATTGGCATCCCAGAAGGCGGGTCATTACATACCGTTGGCTTGAGCACCCAGGAGGCTACTCGAAAGCGTCTAGTAAGTCTTTAAGTCTTTAAATGTTAGCTTATTACATTTCAATTGTGGCAAATACTTAAATGTTAGCTTATTACATTTGAATTGTGGCAAATACTATGTTTTTATGACTTGTGAATATTTGTGGATCGAGTAAACCGTCCTCCGACCTAGATCCAGCTCTTTTGGGAGACCCACACCCAAATGGTGCGCGAAGTGGATTAGGAAAGTCTGGGTAAATCCTCACTCAAGGCCACTTATGTAAGTTTCACTTAAGTTATCTTTTTGCTTTATTTTTATTACTTTTTCCATTTTTGTCTTAATTATTGTTTACAATGTTTTTTTTCTTTTCTTTTTTGTAGCGCGAGTTCACGGACCTAAGGAGCAAAAACCCGTATCAACCCAAATGGCTGACGTTGACCCCATGTTGATGTCCTTCCTCCTCCAAACAAGGAGGATGTATGGACCCAGGTGGTTGGCGGCTTATACAAGGGTCACATATACGAGATGGGGTACTACCCTGAGGAGATTCCCATCCTCTACGGGTCTACTATTGGGGATGACACCCTAAGGAAGTGTGTGCATCTCTAAACTAGGAGCTGTGCAGGCACAACTTATCCAACAGCAAGCACTTCTCCTCCAGGAACTCAGGAGCAGGCGCTTGAGCTATAGTAGAGCAAGAGCTAAGCGAGATCCAATAGCTTAAATTGTCCATGGAGGCGGAGTGGGAGAAGGATAAGAAAGAGAAGATCAAGTTCAGAAAGATGTAGTAGAAGATGCAGGAAAAGGTCAGTGATGTTATAACCTTCTTCAAGGATATGCAAGCTTCAGGATCCTCTGGCTCTGCAAGATGCTCCCACAGATTTCTCTCCCTCCATTGAGGGCTCCTCTTCCTCTGATGCCATAGATGACTTCGGGTCCGATGATGATGATGGCGCTCAATGCTACCGACAAGTAAGACTTTAGCTAGAATTTTATTTTTGATGCTTTATTCATCTATCACCCCTTGTATAGATTTTTGACATTTTATTCTTTTATTTATTTTATTTACGATACTTTGTTTTGTTATTGTATCATTTTGTTTACTTAACGGTTATTTTATAATTTTTCACTTAATATCATTTTAATTGGTAATTGAATTATTATATGAGAAAATAATTAAATGTGAGCAATAGTAACGTATTAAACCGCAATGGCATTAATAAAAAAAATTATTAAAACTATTACCGACATGTTTAACTGTTGGTAAAAATAATTATTTGGTAAAATAAAATAATTATGAAAAAAATCCCATTGGTAAGTGAGTCGGTAATATAAATAATTTTTTATTATTATTTTAAGTTTCCTATCGGTAATATTAGAAGAGTCCAGGTAATATTAATTTCCTTACTCCATCCATGATGCCTTTAATCTAATTGTATCTACCGTTTTTATTTTTATACCGTTGGTACACCCATCGAAAATTGGCGATTGTAAATAGTAACCCATTTGGCCAAAAATGATAGCCCGTATCTGTCGATATAGTCGATGGTACAATTTGTACTATTGGAAAAACCGGTATCTAGCACTATACTTGTGGTGTTCATTTTTTTTGTAGAATATCTCTTTAACCTTAATTTCATTCCAATATAGTTGATTTTTCTTTTGCCCTTTTTGCTTCTTTTGTACCTCACTAAGAGAAAATATATAAAATTACTTTTATGCAATAACAAATATACTATTGTTTCAATTCGTATCATAAATTTCTTTATTTCTATGATGCCTTGAGCTATTTTACATTTATCATTGCAAGTAAATTAAAAAATTTCAAATTTGCTTCCCAGGATTATTGTTATTATTATTACTACTACTACTCCTGCTTCTGTTGGTATTGTTACTATTACTATTTGTATTATTATTGCTAGTGTTTTTAGTATTATTAGCAGGATTACTCTTAATACGATTATTGGTATTATTATGAAAAAACCACAAATGTTTCTTAAAAAGTTTTATATGTCTTTAATTTTTTTTTTGGTAGAATATCTCTTTAACTTGAATTTCATTCATATATTGTTAAATATAACTAGTTTTTCTTTCGCCTTTTTTCCTTCTTTTGTACCTTACCAGAAAAAATACATATAATTGCTTTTATGCAATGACAAATATACTATTGTTTAATTAAAATAAATATTTAATTCTAAATTTTAAAATTATGTATCATTTTAACATATAAAAAATAATTATGATGGATAAGTTTATCTAATACGTTGTAGGCATCAAACAACATGAAATCAATGCATAGAAATCAAATTCATTATTTATTCTATAATTATTTTTATTATTTAATATATAATGTATAAAAATAAATCATGAAAGAGATGTATCTCACTCGATCAACATCAAGACATAGTTTTATTACCCTTTATTTTTTATATTTCACAATTTATAACAAATATGATTGTAGTTTTACTCTACGAATATAGAACTCATTCAACATCATGGTGGTAGTTTAAAGAGATGTTGTTGACACATGACAACTTGAAGCCTCATAAGTAGGGGGACAAGAGATGTATCTCACTCCATCAGCATCAAGAGATAACCTAACTTCAAGTAATACCATGCCATTTTTAGTGTTCATGTATTGAAGCTCTGAATCAACTTGGCCAATTCAATGTTTTATAATCGTGCTAACATTTGTATCATTATATGTTGCACTTGCACTAGGGCAAAACCTGCCCTTGAAAGGGCACTCAAAATATTCAACATATCCTTAATATTGAAGGACAATTTGAAATAACTGAATTGACCAAACTTGCTTTTAGAACAAGTACCATGCTTTCCCATTCAAAACTCCAAAAATTAATATTTATTCCTAGTAGATTTGGCCAATACTTATTTAATTGAGGTACCAAGCTTTGAATTTCTGAAAAAAAGTATTAAATTGTGATAAATTGATACAAGATGCCTATAAGAAAAGCAAGCAAAATAAATTTATGAGATAGATGAAAGTAAATACATAAAGACTAACTTAGCAACATTGAATCAAATTGTGTTTTGGTACAAAATGCTGGCCAAGGCATGGTGGCATTGGTTGGCCAGTTCATGAATTGTAAAATTTTGCACTGATGGCAGGTTGGTACATTTTGAAACAAGGCAAAGTGATTAGGGTCATTGCTTCACTATTTTGAAATACTAGTACTTACCAAGGAGGGTTTTGAGGAGAGAAAAAATAACAAAATAAGAATGAGACTCTTCATGATATTATTTAGCCATCGCACAACCAATGGTTATGGCAATAGACATTTATAGTCTCATTGTTGCACTACAATTTCCAAGTGGAGCATATAAACATACAAGAAAAAAACAACAAATGTTTCTTAAAAAGTTTTGTTTGTTTTTAACATTTTTTTAGAATACTCCTTTAACCTTAATTTCTCTCCTATATAGTTAAATATAATCAATTTTTCTTCCTGACTTTTTTGCTTCTTTTGTACCTCACCAAAAAAATATATTTAATTACTTTACATAGTGACAAATATACTATTGTTTAGATTCATATCATAAATTTCTTAATTTTTTTCATACCTTAAGGTATTTTTTTTATTTATCATTGCAAGTGAATTAAAATATTTCAAATTTGTTTTGACTATTAATGTTGTTGTTTTTGTTATTATTATTATTATTTATAATATTATGAAAAAAAAATTACAAATGTATCTTAAAAAGTTTTATATGTCTTCAGTTTTTTTTGGTAGAATATCTCTTAAACCTTAATTTCATTTATATATAGTTAAATACAGTTGATTTTTCTTCTAAATTTTGCTTTTTTTCTACCTCAGAAGAATATATAAATATAATTGCTTTTATGCAATGACAAATATCCTTTGATTTAGATTCACATAATAAATTTCTTAATTTTTGTGATGCCTTAAGGTATTTTTTTATTTATCATTGCAAGTAAATTAAAATATTTCAAATTTGTTTCCTACTATAACTATTATTAGAATTATTATTATTAGTACTACTAGTACCATTGCTATTATTGTTACTATTACTATTAGTATTATTCCTGCTAGTATTATGAGTATTATTCTTAGTATTATTACAAGTACTATTCTTAATACCTGTTATTAGTATTATTATGAAAAAACTACAAATGTTTCTTAAAATGTTTTATTTGCCTATAATTTTTTTTGGCAGAATATCTCATTCACCTTAATTTCATACCTATATAGTTAAATATAACTGATTTTTCTTAGCCCTTTTTCCTTCTTTTGTACCTCACTAATATATATATATATATATATATATATAATATAATTACACAACCACAAATATGCTATTGTTTAGAATAGTATCATAAATTTCTTAATTTTTGTGATGCCTTGAAGTATTTTTTTTCTTTATCATTGTAAGTAAATTAAGATATTTCAAATTTATTTCCCACTATTATTGTTATTATTATTATTACTACTACTATTACTGATGTTACTATTACTATTAGTATTATTACTACTAGTATTATTAGCATTATTCTTTGTATTATTACTAGTATTATTCTTAATACTATTGTTAGTATTATTATGAAAAAACTACAAATTTTCTCAAAAAGTTTTATATGTCTTTAACCTTTTATTTTTTTGGTAGAATATCTCTTTCACCTTAATTTCATTCCTATATAGTTAAATATAATTGATTTTTCTTCTTTGTTTTTTGCTTCTTTTGCACCTCATGAAGAAAAAATATATATTATTGCTTTTATGCAATGACAAATATACTATTGTTTAGATTCGTATTATAAACTTCTTAATAAGATATTTTTTATTTATCACGGTAGGTAAATTAAAATATTTCAAATTTGTTTCCCACTATTATTGTTGTTATTATTATTACTACGATGATTACTTCTACTACTACTACTATTGTTGTTACTATTACTATTAATATTATAACTGCTAGTATTATTAGTTGTATTACTCATAATACTATTATTAGTATTATTATGAAAAAAACTACAAATATTTCTTAAAAAGTTTTATATGTCTTTAGTTTTTTTTGGTAGATTATCTCTTTAACATTAATTTCATTTCTAAATAGTTAACTATAATTGATTTTTCTTCTACCCTTTTTTCTTCTTTTGTACATCACTAAGAAAAATATATATAATTGCTTTGATTCACTAACAAATATTCTATTGTCTAGATTTATATAATAAATTTCATAATTATTGTGATGCTTCATGGTATTTTTTATTTATCATTGCA
The DNA here is from genome assembly GCA_030441495.1 of Dalbergia oliveri. Classification (NCBI taxonomy): domain Eukaryota; kingdom Viridiplantae; phylum Streptophyta; class Magnoliopsida; order Fabales; family Fabaceae; genus Dalbergia; species Dalbergia oliveri. Next base: position 3,580,776 of record JAMLFY010000017.1, read on the forward strand.
ATCAAATTAAAATATTTCACATTTGTTTCCCACTTTTATAATTATTTCTACTACTACTACTATTGTTATTATAGCTAGTATTATTAGTATTATTCTTAGTGTTATTACTAGTTTTATTCTTGAGACTATTGTTATTATTATTATGAAAAAACTACAAACATTTTTTAAAAAGTTTTGTATACCTTTAATTTTTTTGGTAGAATATCTCTTTAACCTTAATAATTTATATATAATTTAATTATATAAAAATAATTATGATAGATAAGTTTATCTAATACGTTAGGCATCAAACAACATGAAATTAGTGCTAGAAATCAAATTAATTATTTATTCTATAATTATTTTTGTTATTTAATATATAATGTATAAAAATTAAATCATGAAAGAGATGTATCTCACTCCATCAACATCAAGACATAGTTTTATTACTCTTTATTTTTATATTTCACAATTTATCACAAATTATGATCATAATTTTATTCTACGAATATATAACTCATCTAACATCATGGTGGTAGTTTAAAGAGATGTTGTTTACACATGACAACTCGAGCCTGAAGAGGGGACAAGAGATGTATCTCACTCCACTAGCATCAAGACATAACCCAACTTCAAGTAATACCACACCATTTTTAGTGTTCGTGCATCGAAGCTCTGCTCAACTTGGCCGATTCCATGTTTTATAGCCTTGCTAACATTTGTATCATTATATGTTGCAGTTGCACTAGGGCAAACCTCCTTGAAAGGGCACTCAAAATATTCAACCTATCCTTAATATTGAGGGACAATTTGAAATAACTGAATTGACCAAATTTGCTTTCAGAACAAGTACCATGCTTTCGCCATTCAAAACTCCAAAAATTAATATTTGTTCCTAGTAGATTTGGCCAATACTTATTTAATTGAGGTACCAAGCTTTGAATCTGTAAGAATAAAAACATTAAATCATGTAAAATATATACAAAATGCCTATGAGAAAAGCAACCAAAATAATTTATGAGATAGATGAAAGCAAATATATGAAGACTAACTCACCAACATTGAATCAAACTTTGTTTTGGTACAAAATGCTGGCCAAGGCATGGTGGCATTGGTTGGCACAATCCATGAATTGTAAAATTTTGCACTGATGGTAGGTTGGTACATCTTGAAACAAGGCAAAGTGATTGGGGCCATTGCTCCACTAGTTTGAAAAACTGGTAACTACCAATAGAGGGTTTTGAGGAGAGAAGAAAAAATAATAAAATAAGGATGAGACTCTTCATGATTGTATTCTAACTACTACACAACCAATGGTTATGCCAATAGACATTTATAGTCTTATTGATGCACTACAATTTCAAAGTGGAAAATATGAAAATATGCGAAAAAACTATAAATGTTTCTTAAAAAGTTTTGTATGTCTTTAACTTTTTTTTAAGAATACTTCTTCAACCTTAATTTCATTCCTATATAGTTAAATATAATTGATTTTTCTTTTGCCTATTTTGCTTCTTTTGTACCTCACCAATATATATATATATATATATATATATATATATATATATATATATATATATATATATATATATATATATATATATATAATTACTTATACCTAGCGACAAATATACTATTGTTTATATTCATATCATAAATTTCTTAATTTTTTTGATGTCTTTAGGTATTTTTATTTATCATTGCAAGTAAATTAAAATATTTCAAATTTGTTATCCAATATTCTTCTTCTTCTTCTTAATACTATTATTACTATTATTATGAAAGAGTAATGTTATGGGAATAATAAAATTGAACAACAAATACACCATAGGCCTTGTCACCATTGGATATAATGAGTGATCCCTACTCATCAAGACTTACTCATCAATCTGATAGTGATAAAATGTGTAGTGTGTATTTATTGTGCAAATTTGTTATTCTCATAACATTACTCTATAAAAAGAACTATAAATTCTTCTTAAAAAGTTTTATATGCCTTTAATTTTTTTTTTGGTAGAATATCTCTTTAACCTTAATTTCATTCCTATATAGTTAAATATAGCTTATTTTTATTTTGTCCTTTTTCCTTCTTTTGTACCTCACCCAGAAAAAAAATATAACTACTTTTATGCAATGATAAATATGCTATTATTTAGATTTGTATTATAAATTTCTTAAATTTTGTGATGCCTTATAGTATTTCTTATTTATCATAGGAAGTAACTTAAAATTTAAATTTGTTTCCCACTACTTACTACTACTACTACTATTGTTGTTACTATTATCATTAGTATTATTACTACTAGCATTATTAGTATAATTCTTAGTATTGTTAATAGTATTATTCTTACTACTATTATTAGTATTATTATGAAAAAAACTACAAATGTTTGTTAAAATTTTTTATGTCTTTAATTTTTATATGTAGAATATCTTTTTGACCTTAATTTTATCACTATATAGTTAAATCTAATTGATTTTGTTTTGCGCTATTTGCTTCTTTTATTACTATATAGTTAAGTATAATTGCTTTTACACAATGACAAATACATTATTGTTTAGATTTGTATCATAAATTGCTAAATTTTTGTGATGCATAAAGTTATTTTTTATTTATTATGGCAAGTAAGTTAAAATATTTCAAATTTGTTTCCCATTATTATTATTATTATTATTATTACTACTACTACTACCTACTACTACTATTATTGTTGTTATTCTTAGTATTATTACTAGTATCATTCATAACACTATTATTTGTATTATTATGAAAAAACTACAATTTGTTTCCCAGGATTATTGTTATTATCATTACTACTACTACTATTGCTATTGTTGTTGTTGTTGTTGTTGTTGTTACTATTACTAGTAGTATTATAACTGCTAGTATTATTAGTATTGTTTTTAGTATTATCACTAGTATTACTCTTAATACTATTATTAGTACTATCATGAAAAAACTATAAATGTTTCTTAAAAAGTTTGGTATGCCTTTTTTGGTAGAATATCTCTTTAACATTAATTTCATTCCTATTTAGTTAAATCTAATTGATTTTTCTTCTACCCTTTTTGCTTCTTTTGTACCTCACTAAGAAAAAATATATATTATTGCTTTTATGCAATGACAAATATACTATTGTTTAGATTTGTATAATATATTTCTTAATTTTTGTGATGCCTTAAAGTATTTTTTATTTATCATAGCAAATAAATTATTTCAAATTTGTTTCCCACTATTATTGTTGTTGTTGTTATTATTATTATTACTACTACTACTACAACAACTACTACTACTATTGTTGTGGTTACTATTACTGTTGTATTATTCTTAGTATTATTACTACTTTTATTCTTAATACTATAATTAGTATTATTATGAGAAAAAAACTACAAATGATCCTTAAAAAGTTTTATGTCTTTAATTTTTTTTATAGAATATCTCTTTAACACTAATTTCATTTTAATATAGTCAAATATAATTGATTTTTCTTCCCCTTTTCCTTCTTTTGTACCTCCCAAGAAAAAATATATATAATTATTTTTATTCTATTACAAAAATAATATTATTTCAATTCGTATAATAAATTTCTTAATTTTAGAGATGTCTAAGGTATTTCTTATTTATCATTGAAAGTAAATTAAAATATTCCAAATTCATTACCTAGTATTATTGTTATTATTATAATTACTACTACTACACTACTATTATTGTTGTTGTTGTTACTTTTACCATTAGTATTATTACTGCTACTATTATTAGTATTATACTTAGTATTATTACTAGTATTACCCTTAACACTTTTATTAGTATTATTATAAAAAAACTACAAATATTTCTTAAAAAATCTTATATGTCTTCATTTTTTTGTAGAATATCTCTTTAACCTGAATTTCATTCCTATATAGTTAAATATAACTGATTTTCTTCTCTTTTTGCTTCTTATAACACCCCTAATTACTACATTTTACTTGAGTATTGACATAATAATTAAGTATTACTGACATCTCTAATCTATACTAATCAAAATATACAGAATAAAGAAGCTTTGATACATATGTTGCTACAACCATATTCACATATGTAAACATCATGTCTTAGTTATGATATATATACATCATAAAAGAAAAGCCAATGAAACAACTCCTAACTAGTCAAAACTCTATGCGAATGAAGCTAGTCCCCCTACCTTATATTAACCTCTCAAATATTCAGCCCGACAAAATGTCATATAGCTACAACGACAAAAGAAAACTAATAGTACATCGCAAGCTGTAAAGCCCTAACACTATACTACTACTATGTACATGCCAACGTTTCGAAGATCTCGCCTCCTCCTAGGAAGCCGTTGGCCATCGGTGCGATGACCTCGCCTCATCCTGGCGTCTAGCCCTCATATGGGTCCAAGTCTGAAGAGGAGGATGAAGAAGCGGGTGCATCCCGGCGGGTGGCTGGTGGAGCAAGTGGAACCTCAAATACGTCAGGGTGCGCCATATGGAGAGGCACTCCGTCGTAGGGGAAAGGGGTCGAAATTTACTGAAAACCGACGTACTAAAGGAACGGTCGAAAACATATATACGCGAAAGTGGAGTAACCTACGGCATACAAAGAGTCAAGTGCCGGGTCCCGCCACACCCATCGTGGCGAGTCAAGGAAGAATACCAGGGATAACATTGCTAAATCTGAGAATACAATACACACGGTGGAGGTGAGAATACTATAAAATTCTCAGGAAGTAATTCCCCAGATGCTATACAAAATAAGTAAAGAATTTATACATATAAATCATTCATATAAAGATCGTAAGCATCAATGCTAAAATATATAGATTATGGGAACTTAGAATGGCACCATGTAATTAACCATGTACTATTATTTGCATAGGTTCAATCCCATGTATTTTCCTCAATTTGTCAAAATAGGGAAGGCCTAATTCCACATAGAGCTGCATCTACAATTAATAATTTCACAGAAGGACAATAGATTGCTAGGACATGAGCTCATTCCTATTTGTGATCATCAGACTTCATTTTTTTCCATTTTCGAATCACACACAGTTCTATTCCTAACCAATACATTTACCAACTTATAAATTTTCTAGGGAAGTCCTTACTTTTGCCTTCCCTCTTATTCCATTTAGGCCTTGTTTTCTTTTCCCATATGTTCAAACATGCGCAAGAAATTTATACATACTATTTCTATACTTTCTCACATAACTACATTATGTACTTCTTTTTCCTTTCTCAAAACATGCTTACCTTACAAATAGGTATTCAATTATAGTAAAAGTTCCTTTATGTCTCATGAATAAGTAATTGGAATAATCAACATGGATTCATATGCCATAGACTTGGAATAGGCATCATACTATCATAAAGTTTCAACCACCCTCACATTCCAGCACCTTGGCAGAATTACCATTCTAAGTACAACTTTTAATTGCAATAACAAATGACCATTTCAAGAGCCAAAAAAATTCTACATGATACTTCAATGTGTCTAGAATAACATGTAAAAATTTCAGGGTAAAAAGAGCTCTATAGCTACTTCAGTAAAATGTACAAATTTAGTGGTCAGGGGCCACCAATTCACATCTAGATACAAGTTCCCAAAATTTTTACCCCTAGTAATTGAAGGAATCAAGGCACAAGAAAATTTACAGTGATGATTCAATATGTTAATAACGTTTTGTAAAAAGTTCATAAGCTAATTCAATCAATTGCTATGATAATAAATTCGGACAAATTTATTGCTTCAGTTTCAACAACCAAGCCAGCATCAATCACATTTTGGTTCTTGATTTTTTTGAGGCAGTAAACTTTAAAATCAACACCCAAAAAAATTCATGTAGTTATTTAAGATGTTAAATACAACATATAATTTTTATAGCTCATGAAATTACCACAACTATACCAGAAAATTCGTGCATAATTACTGCTTAGGAAAACTAGGAATCCAGCAGCCTAGCCCCAATTTCCTTTGAGAAAAACCCTTTTCTAACCCCCTCCAAACACACCACCAAAATTCACACATCAATATCAACATATCATCCATCAATACAACCAGAAATTTAGGACCTAGGTCATGCCAAAACAGATCAGAAAAATTTGACAAGAAAAGGCAGCAAAAACCCTACTTTGAGTAACCTATTAGCTCCTTGGCTTCAAGATTAACCAAGCTTGCTTCCTTCTCCTCCAAAGCTCCCAATCCAACTTCAAACCCCTCTGATATCAGTGAGATATGAGGTACAAGACAAGGTTTTGATAAGGAATGAAAATTTTGTTCGGTTAGATTGGTAGAGAATTAGATGTAGAACAAGTTTAATGAAAGAACTTTGAGCTTTCAACAACCCTAGGCTAGTGTTTTTGGGCTTGGAACTCAAGAACAAGCTCTTGAGAACAACAATGGTGGCTGATCTCTTCTCCCTTGGCTGGCCGAATTTTTGAGGTGTTTTGGGGAAGAAAATATGACTAGGCTTCTTATAATTAATGCATGGTGGATATTTAGTAAAGTAATCATTATTTATGTAATAAAGTAAAATGGATGGCTAAGATTTAATCTTGGATTCCAAGATTAAATCTTGGCCTTCCACATGTCCTAATTAGATAAATATCACCCATTTGTGGTGATGGAAATATCCTTCGGTGTTAAAAATCATACACCAAAATCTCACAAATGGTAAACACCTTACCCATAAAATCGATGTTGCCGAAAATTAATACTAAGCATAAAATTGTCATTCCCACACATTTCTAACCTTATTCTCATATTTTCCTAACTTTGGGCACCTCGGGTCCCAATCTGGGATTTCAGCTGTGCAGCCCTACGACCCAAACACTATTCACTTTTTTGGTACTCACTCATAAAGTCGCACTCATCACAACTTCTAGAATCTTAATATTCCATAACCATTCCTCAATCAATTTCTAAAGAACTAGGATGTTACATTACCACCTACTTTAACAAAAATTTTGTCCTCAAAATTTCATACCTGGAAACAATTCCTGATAATCTCTCATAGTTGACTAACTCCCATGTGAAATCTTCATTCCCTAGCCCACCCCATGCTACTTTTACTAGCGCACTGATTTATTCCTCAGTTGCCTGATGTAAACACCATATTTTGTCCAGACACTTTGACTTTATTTTTGTTTTCAAAAATAAAAAATGTCTCATTCAAAAAAAAAAAAAACCATTCCCATTTTTAAGTCCATTTTCTAGCCCATTTTTTTAGCCCATTAACCCAAAAAAAAAAAGGGACTAGCCCATTTTATTCATTTCCTTTTAGTCCACATTTCTTTGATTTGTAAACCTAAACAAAAAAAAATGATAAAATTTAAAATTAAAAAAAAAATAAAATGGAATGAAGGAGCTAGAACAGAATGACAGTGCATCAATACGAAGATAACAAAAACAACTGCAAAAGGTGGAGGACCATGCTCCACTACCCCATGAATTGAAGGATCATCATTACAATGATTGTAATAAACCGACAAAATCCATCAACCATACCTCTCATTGTTGGAAAAGAATTATAATGGACCAAGCAATCAATTTGCAAACGGGTATAAATGCCTAAGTTCACCACCATGCAGGGAAAAAAACGAAGCTAAACTAGCCCAGAATACCTCTCTGCCAACACACTGAACCTTCATCCCTCCACTTTCATAGTTAATCCCAAGATCACCATCCCTCATCCTAACATCCCTTCATCAAATTCTAACCTCCATCACAAACCATAGACATCACCACCACCACAACCCAATCAAAGCAAAAATCATCATCCACCATCACCATCACATAAACCCAACCAACACAACCTGTAAAATAGCCAAGTCAGCCTTGCACTTGACCCTAACATCATCAACATTGTCCTTATCCATCCATTAACTCCAACATCATCACCCTCAACCAAACCTTGCATAAAGTCCAGCACCTATATCCTACCTGCAACTAGTTTTTTTTACCATAGCCACTGCAAAATATCAAGGAACCAAACCAATCAGAACATCTAAACTAGAACAATCAAACCAAGTAAAAAGGGAACAGAGACAGAACGGAGGCCGCGAAGCATCAGCCGTGAGCTCCATCTACTCCCGGTCCGGAATCGTGGCGCTGGGGTGTCCCCGCCGCCCTTGGCCCGTGTCCGCACAGGACTGAGGAGCACCGCCAAGCACCTATCGCATGCCGCCTCAATCGGAGAGATGCCATGAAGCATCCCAGCTGAGCAAGCCACTCTTAGCCCCACTTTTTCTCCATCGAGCAGCTACCACCTCGGTCTCTCTCCCAAGCCACCGTGAAGGCCGCCTCCGCCGCGCGAAGTCCGCCCCTTCGCGCCACCGCCATCCCAGGCCGTCGCATCTCTCCATCGTGCGGCACCGCTCGATTAGCTCCACCGCCGCTCTAGCCCTTTGCTCCTGCACCATTTACCTTGCTTGATGAAATGAGAGAATTAGGTCTTGGTTGTGTTGTTTTACTTTGGTTCATCTTAGTTTTGGAATGTCATTTGGGTTTTTGGGTTAGTTTTATTATTTGTTTTGCTTTTTGGGTCTAGTCTTGGGTCTCTCTTTGTGTTTGGGGTCTTTGTTTTGGGTTCTGCTGTTTAGGCTTTTGGGGATTCTGTGTTTCTGTTTATTTTTGTTTTTATTCCATTAGCAATTAGGATAAATATCATTTTTGGGGTTGGGTTATGTTTTTATTTAGGAAGATAATGGATGACCTTTATTTTTCATTTAGCAATCTTAGGATCTTGATAAGTTCTAAAATGTTTTAAAACAAAAAAAAAAGAAAAGGGAAATAAGATAAAAAAATAAAAATAAAAATATTTTATCCATGCAACAATCAATAATCATGATTGAGGGGTGAAATGCCTCGTTCATGTAGTATCAGATTGTAAAGTTTATTGAGTAGCCTAGTGCTAACTTGAACCCTGCAAAAGCGGATTTTTCTTTTTAATAATTTTCCAATAAAAAAAATATTCATTTTCAAAATAAAATCAATTAACAAATATTTTGTCATTCATTTCATAATTAAAATCCATTAACATAGAATCATTTTCTACAGAACGACGTGGCTTTGAGTTCCTTATTGCACTAGAGGATACGTCGTAGCAAACAACTATCAAGCCAAAATTAATTTTTCATTAAATTGTGTTCTCATTTAATTTTTATTCCTTGCTTTAATTTTATTTTATTTCTATACATAATTATCATTACTTTGGGGAAAACTAAATATTATTAAAGTTATAATAAATTTGCATAATGAGCTCTAGGATAACCGTATTTATACGATGTATTAGGGGTGTAGTGGGATTAAGTTTCCACCCTTTCCTAATCATAATCAGACTCGAATCTTATCTCTTTAAAAAAGACCAGTTTACAAATTAAAAAGGTTTTCCAATTTTTCTAGAATTAAAATTGGTGGCGACTCCCATTTATTTTATTTTAAAAATCGGTTGTCATTCCTCTTCGCGACGTCCTGGGTACGTTGACAGTTTGGCGACTCCACTGGGATATCTAGAAAGTCAAGCCTATTAGAGTAAATTATGCAAATAATTATAACTTTATAATATTTATTTTTCCCCTTCACATCTTTTTTTATATATTTGTCTTGCTTTTCATTTAATTGTAAATATTTGTTTGTTTTATTTGTAAATATTTATCACTCAAACCTTAGGGTAGATGACTTTCTTGTACATATATTGCTTGTGCTTTTGTTTGAGGAATATGTATGCTCCTACACACACTTCCACTATCACGTCCCTCACACACTATTTGGGCTCTATACCCGAGCCTTGGAAAACCATAGGGCAAGAAGGGGTTTTGACGTTGTTATTGTGAAGCTTATGCTTCCCTGAAGTCGTTGACTCATCCGCTCAGGTTGTTACTAGAACTATGGCGCCATATTGTGACTTTCATGTCCCTGGTTTAACTCATGGAACTAGGTCTTTATCTTATTGATAAAGGCAACCTGGGACCATAATCTTTTAGGGGTCTAGATCCATCCAAAAACTTGCACTACTAGAATGACCTTAATTTGCTACCTTAAACAGGGTTTGACCTTAGAACGATCAAGCATTAAGTCCCACCTCATTAGGACACAAGGGAGCATACTTCTTCTTATGTTATCATGCATCATCCTTGGTATCATGTAGCATTTGTTATAAGCATTACAACATGCATAATTAGTTTTTATTCTTTCTTGCATAAGTAATTCATATTTTATCATGCATAACATCCGCATTTTTCTTTTTTTCATCAAGCATATTTATTTTAAGCATAAAAAAAACCATATTTTAATTTTCATATCACATGCATTCTTTTCATGTAGCATACATATTTATTCTATTTATTGCATGCATCTCATTCATTCTTTTTCTCTCATTGAAGAATCCTTTGGCGGCAAAGGAATATCATTGTATTAGACAGGAAATGATGGAGAGAACACAACACACTAGCAATGTATCCAACTCAAGAAAAATTTCAATATGATGGCGAGTATCAGTCTTGGAGAAGTTGCACTGGTTGAGTCAATTGCTACCTAATGAAAATAGGAAAGCATTCTCAAATAAGTATGGTTCCATTCTGGACCTATTGCTTATATCAGGAGAGACTTGTCCTCAATGTTCTAGCTCAGTATTGGAATCCAGCCTTGAGATGTTTTGAATTGCCAAACATCGATATCACTCCTACCATTGAAGAATATGCTGATGCTAAAACTACCATTAGAAAAGACACCTCTATCTATTTTCATCAAGAACAACATACTTCAGATGCAAAGATAGTAGAACAATTTGGGGAATTATTAGGGGTACTAATGGCCCAAGTGAAGTTAGAGGACATCCAAGAGTTGAAGGGAGTGACTAAGGCATTCTTAGAAGAACATTTAAAGGGCCTGGGCATCGAAGATTGGACCATCTTCAAGAGTATTGGCATTTGCCATTTATGGGCTAATATTGTTTCCTTCTCCAGACATAATTGACCAGGCTACCATGGATGTTTTCTTTGCCTGTGGAAAATAAGCAAAGGAATCCAGTCCTGCCGTGTCGGCTAAACATTTGTAACTTTAAACTTTTGCCAACAAAAACAAAAAGGGAAGCTTCGATGTTGCCTGCACCTCTTATACGTATGGATCATCACACACATGTATACAGGGAATCACATCAGAAATGTTTCAGATCCATTAAGAAGCTTTCATCGTATTCCAATAAAGCGAAAGAAGACCAGGAATGGAGGGCTGAATTTGACACCATAAAGGAATAATCATTTAAGTGAGTTTGTCCATGGTACGAACATGACAGAGGTGACATTATTCTTAGCTGGAAAATATCATAATATACCATTGATGGGTCCAAGGGGTTACATATCCTATACACGACAATAGCACCCAGACAACTTTGTTGGACACAATAGAAACCATGAGAAGAGGAGCTTGGAGGACTCTGGTACAAGGAATGAGACCACACTAAGATGTTATCATGAGAAGTTAAAGTGGCCTTGAGGAATGTTCACATGGCAAGGAGAGATGAGTTAGGAAAACCACTCGTAATTAGTCTCATGAATATATCACATGGAGGGAAGCAAGAGAAGTACCTTAAAGTGTCCCTAGCTTTCCTCACGAAAGGGGAATGAATCTAGGTTGGTTGAACAGATAGAGGTCATGAAAGCTCACATGAAACTCCTAGAACAACAAAAGCAAGCCAGAGCTAGAAGTCATCATCACACGAAGCCAATGTGAGAAGAAAGAGAAACTAATTGCAGTTGAAAGATGAACTTGTTGATACTTTGATCAAGAAAGGGAAAGTGTAACACCCTAATATTTAACCCAACACTCCTAGGACGTATTAAGATTAATTATTAGTTATTACTTCGTTTTAGAACCGTTTGTGAAATTACTTAGCGAAAATACGGGTAAAATTTTTTTGAAATGAATACGTAAAACAAAGTGTGAGCCTTCGCGTACCATATAAAAGAAACGTAAAGCGGAAGAACAAATAAATCATGCAAGGCAAAGCAATAAGGGACACCTCAATCATAAAATCATCCATCATAATATTAATCATAATAGTTTAGTACATCATTCTGGAACATATAGGAAAGCATAAAGTCATACCCATATAAGTGGGCAGAGCTTTAGGTAGAAACATAAAATACATGAAAACATAAATAGGAGACATACAACAACTAATACATGGAAAAACCCTCACAAGATGCTACCAGCTAAAAGTACCTCTCCTTTAAAAAGCCTACGAAGACACTACTCCTCGGACGGAAGATGTAACCCGCAAACTGCGAAACTCCTCGATATGGCCCAATGAAGAAGGGGCGTGGGCATGCAGATCGACGGAGCAACATGGCCTCCTTGGCGAGGGTGCCTCTCGGCTGACGTACATGCCTCATAGGCCTTGCCGAGACCGTGTCCTCACTACCCCTACCGTCGCCGGGCACCGAGGGGCGGAATCCTCTCGAATAGGGATCGGAGGGAGTCCTCGGCAGGTCTCTCCAGAGTGACGTATGAGGGCACGTACTCCAAATAGTCACGCACCACTGAAGATGATGGTTGGGCACAGCGTTCTCCTCTTCGGGTCGCGTCCTCTCAAAAATCAAATCATCGCCAAAGGGAGAGGTCGGGGTAAAGTGAAAGCTGGAGGGAAAAGTAAACGGGCATCCCAGGTATGTAAAAATGTGCACAGCACAACGACCCTTGAAATGGTAAGATTGGTGATTCGATCGTAGTGTTCCTACACGGGCGCATCAACAAAAATCACGAACGACGCCATCGCCTGAAGACGTACGGAAATAGAAAAGAGAGAGGGATGAGATCTTGCTAAAGAATCTCAGGAGGAAAACCTCTATCCTAGTGTCATCGTTTCCGTCCCAGGAACCTTGGGTTTATTATAAAAAGGTTAAACATGCAAAGTTCATTATGAGGTTTTCATAAAGATGATTATCCAAGGTCCGTGTCTTTTATGATGAATCTTAATGCATGTATGCAGCATAGTAGAACATGAATGCATGTCAATACTTTAGGCAAACCAAACAATAATTAATCATCATATAAGTGGCATGTAACTTCTCATGAACAACATTTCCTTTTCTCAAACTTGTGACATTAAGTATCATAATAGTAACCGCACCTCTAAAACTAGGCTATGAGCTCATACCTTAACTAGTCGTCACTAGTTCTTACTTATCCTCTTGATAAGCGAATCATAATCATAATCATAATCATAATAATCCCGACTCCTAGAGTACGGGTAGGGGCCTAAGGATCACCCATCATGAGACTTTTTCCTTCTTCGAAATACATTGATTGGTTAAGACCAACTCTCCGCTTTGGCAGGGTAACGTCGATACCTTCACGATTTTACCTTCTCCTCACCGTGGCAGGAGAAGTACGTCTCGGCATGTCACATTAAACATCTTATTTTCAAAACTTTCTTAAGTCCCTCAAATTTGACGGAAATTCGAGCATAACAACTTAACCGAATTTCCTCAAATTTGAGTCATGCCACATAACTCACATAATGCATGTTGTCTCATAAATTCCTCAATCAAATAAACCTTTCAATCATAAAAACATACTTTCTCTGATTCATTTGTATCACATAATCTCATGCATTATGCCCACAATATACCAAAATCATCATCACAACACACCGAATCCTCATGTTCTCATACTCATGACATTAACACATTTATATATAACACCAGCATACTCGCTCGGTCTCATTCTCACATCACACTTCCTATCTCATATTGTTTTATGCTTTGGCCCTTACGGGCTTAAACTTTATGTTCTAATTATTCTAATACCCATATTACATCTTTATTACACCCAAGAGATCATCACTTATAATTCTCACTAAGATTTAGGCTTACTAACAATTCCAAACAGCACTATGCATTTTGGGCAGAAAAATTCTTATATGATTACGGGGTTCTAGAATTTCCGTTTTAGACCCTTTTTAAGATCCGTCTTCGCCTAAGGCTTTATAATTAACTCCTAAACCAATTATGAGGGATTCCTACACATATCCACTAATTATAAACCATTTTCTTTAAGTCCAATTATGCTGGAACATAATTACAAGTTTGTGCATTCTAAGTGTTCTAGAATTCACATTTTAAGCCCTTTTTAGTTACTTATTCTTTTCTAACTTCCCTAAATCGATCCTTGCTTCACTCAAACATAATTTTACACATTTTAACACCATAAAACAGAATTTATACAGTGGCAAACATGAGAGGGCAGAACCGAAATGTAAAGCCCATAAAATCACATAATCTCATGAATTAAAATGCATACAAGTTGCTAGTTTCTCTTGGAATCATTTTAGGAACTCAAAACTCTTTTAGAAACCAATTTATCTCATTGAAATCCTTAAAATCCAAGTAAGGTCAGTAGCTAAATTATTTTAATCATAAAGAGGATTTAAAACTTAAAACTATGTTCATAAGGTTCCTTAAAACCACCTAAGCTTAGAAAAATTCCAAGACATAGACTATGGACACTTGTGATTGATGAACTCATCAAAGTCCATCATCATCATCCCAAGGCCGAAATGGCATCCTTGAAATCTCCATTTTCTAAAACTTTATGCAAGATACTTGGGCAAGTCTTTAGCTCTAGGAGGTTTAAGTGATGACATAAACTTAAACATGATATGCACTCATTTTATTCTTCATTAGAAAGTAAAGTGAGAGCATAAAATAAATATGAGATGCAACCTTATTATTATCTTTAAAGATTAAGTGATGACTTGAAATATAAACATGAAATGCAAGCTTGAAATTTAAACATGATAATGCAAGTCCATTTAATTACTCTTGAGAGTTTAGTGATGGCATTAAAATAAACATGCTATGCAAGGCATAAACTTAAACATGTGTGCAACTCATTTTATCTTAGCTAGAGCTCTTACAAGACTTTAAAGGAACATCACAACCTTAACCCATTATGCATCTTAACAACATAAAGTGAGCTTTAGAGTTCTTGGCACCAAGACTTCAAGGAAGCCTTTGATTTTGAACTTCATCATCAAGCTCAAGAAAATGGACACAAGCTCAACACTTTGTCTAAACAAAATACAAAGAACTAAGTCATATTCTTTATTTTATTGCTCATGGGCTTCAATCTAGAGTAAAACTCTTAGAACGGCCGACCAACTTTAAGGTTGGCAAGGGTAAGCTTAGAGCTCTTTGAAATCATAGGATTAATTTTCTTTAACAAAACTTTTGTGATCTACTCAACATTTTTAGCAAACTTTGTTCAAACAAAGGAAAAGGAAACCGAAATCTCTAAAGGAAAAAGAGAAGGAAACCGAAATCATTCAAGGGAAAAAGAAAAAGGAACCAGAAAAATGAAACCAAGGAAAAGAAAGAAACACAAGCATGTATGGTCCAAGACCAAGTTGTTTCAAGCTTTAGAGGTTTCTCACATGACAACAACAAGTCATTATCTTGAAACCTCATCATCAAGCTAAAGTCCTTCTCATAAAAAGGCCTCATGGCCGAAATGAAAGAGAAGAGGAAAAGAGTTTTGAACCAAGAGAAAACTAGAACTTTCTTGAAGAAAACAAGTAAAAACCTTAAAACAAAACCCCTACCTAAGGAAGTCTTTGAAATGGAGAAAGAAAGCTTGATTCTTGAAGAGTTGAGAAGACAAAATTTTCTCTTGGAAGTGAAGATGGATTCGGCCAAGGAGGATGCTCAAGGAAGATGATTTTTCCTTGAGTTTCTAAGCTTGGGAATGGAAAGTTTGAGTGTTTAAGAGATGGTTTGAGGTGAGGGAGTGGTGGTTCAAGGTTGTTTGTGGTGGTGGAAAGGTTCTTTGAGAGGAAGAAAGAAGATGAACAAGATGAAGAGAAATTTGAGAGAAAAGCAAGAAAATACAAGACAACTAAACTTAGCAAATGATCTAAAGTGTAGCAAGGTTCTTCAAGGCTTGGTATTTATAGAAATTTTTGCACAATGGTGGCTGATTGGGGAGGATGGCCGATGGCTTTGCTTGGTCATTTGGGGAGGAAAATATCTCTTACAAGGTATGGCATTGAGTATGGTTCAAGCATGGTTGAGTATGGGCACAAGTATGGGCAAGGCATGGTCTTTGGAGTGAAGAAAAATTCAACATGTGACACTTTCTTAGGCCATGCAATCGGCCAGGATTTAGCAAAGGGGAGATTGTGTTTAGGTGTTTCTTTGATTAAGGTTTTGGTTAGGAGTTGTAAGAAAGTGTTTAGGTGAGGTAATTGGCTAATTAAGGTTGTAAGACTTGATTAGGAGTGGTCATACTAGATTAATAAATTAAATTCATTTTCTTAGTCAAATGAGGTATGACACAATTCCTTAATTTAAGGAATTGGAGAGAAAATACTATTCAAGATTCCATGACTAGGAATCTTGAATTAAGAATGCAATTAGAGTTTATCTAAGCAATCTTAGGTGGAATCTTGAATTAAAGAATGCAATTAGAGTTTATCTAAGCAATCTTAGGTTCTAATTAACCTTAATAAATCATTTTGACTCTAGATTAATTATCGAAATAAATTAATCGATTAGAGCCTAATATTGCTTAGGTTTGCTTAATCACATCATTAGGCTCACTGTACACTGCTCTAGGGGCAAAATGGTAATTTTGCACTAAAACTGCTGGACCTCCTGGCTCGACTAAATATCAAATACCACTCAAAAACATCATTCCAAACTTCCTGGAAAAGTTCTGGGCTAAACGGCACCTTTTACCCGTGTAGAACAAAGGGGTATTTTGGTCATTTTGAACCGAAAGTTCGAAAACGATTTTCACCTCGGATATCAAACATAACAAATATAATCCCCTTCAAAGATTGAGTTGACCCATTAAATGCGGTTTTGCCCTCCAATTCCTGGGTAAAATGACCTTAGGGGCATTTTGGTCATTTGTACTCAAAAGAAATTGTAGGAAAAGAGGAAGGATCAGAACCTTGAAAAGAGTTCGAATGATGGCTAATGAGAAAAATAGATTTGTGAAGCATATTAGTCAACTGAATAAAGCAAATGAAGAATGGGAAATGAAGTTTGGCCAACAAAAACAAGTAAAAGAAGAAGAGTTGGAAGTGAAATGCAACAGCAAAAAGAAGGGTTGGACTTGAAGATAGGAAATTAAATGCACTCTTAGTACAGGCTAAGGAGGAATATGACCAAGAATGGGCCCGTTTCATGAAATGCCGAAACCAACTTCTCCGTCCAGAAGATAGGAAGATTTTGGAAGAAACAAGCCGGTGATTGGGCAATGAAGAATGAAGCGTGAAAGAAAAATATACAAGATTAACTGGAAGCTGGACCGCATATTCCAAAGTTCATCTATCACTTTGAAAGAGCGGAAAAAGAAGTTCAAAAGAATATCAGGCTTCATTTGCTTGGTGAAATGAGTGATTTCATGGATATGAGTAGAAGCTTTGCTAGAGGTCTTAAAAGGAAGAGAATGACCATTCTTGACTCAACAATGATGTAATCGCACTTTTGAATAAATGAAGCAAATTCATATTTCAATTTTTGCTATTTCTCCTAGGATGACATGCAAGACTATATTCATCGTGGAGCAAAATCTCCCTTGGATATATTGTTAATTACATTTTTGCCTTATAGGAAATATTTTCTTCTGTGAGTGAGTATCGCTTTACATTGCTAGTGTGTTCCTAACAAAGTATATTGTGGAATGATAGTCCCCTATACTGTTGTTCATCATGTATCTTTTCTTATGGACAATACGTCCTTCTTGAATACGATATGATCAAGTCCATCGCTATCAAATATAGATGTTGTTGCTCGCCATCAAAGGGTTTTCTAAGCCTTTACTTCTTTATTTACTCAATTCTTTTGTTTTATTGATTCAGGATCTTCAAACATTGCTCCTTCTGAGAAAGCTTTGTCTAACACTAGTGCGTTGGCTAGAGAGCCGTAACTATGGCCTAAAATCGAGAAAAAGAAAACTAAGAAAAAGAAAGCCGAGAAAGAAGGAAGCAAGAAAAAGGCTATGGCTTAGATAACAGTGACCAAGGAGGAAATCAAGAGATTAACGACCTCAAGGACTTGATGAAATCCTCTAAACAGGAACTCAAGCAATTCATCGTTGACACGGTGAATAGGGCAAAAGAAGACGCTATGAATAATGAACATGAAGAAGAACCAGGATATGATAGGGATCTATTCGTTCAAACAAAATGATAATGGTTCTCTTAATGAAACTCCAAAGGAGGCGGAACGATTGAAGCTTAAAGGGAACTAAGGAAACATGCAGGAGAAATTTCAAATGCTGCGTGGGCCTAGCCCCTATGGCCTGATGAGTGTCAGAGATTTATACTTGGCTCCTAGTGTAGTCATTCCCAAGGACTTCAAATGCAAGCTCATTAAATTTGATGGTAGTACTAATCCTATCATGCATTTGCGGATGTACTGGACAAAATGGGAATGTGGTCCAAGGAGGAAAACTTCCTTATCAGCTTTTTCCTGAAAGTTTAGAAGGCGCAGCATGGGAATGGTACATGCAAATGGACCAAGCGTAGTCAGGTGTTGGGAAGACCTAGCTGGCTTTCACAAACCAATACAAGTTTAATTTGAATTCTGCACCCACTAGAGACCAGTTAAAAGGGATGAGGAAGAAAGTGAATGAATCTTTCAAGGAATATACCCAGAGATGGAGGGCCTGGCTGGAAGGTTGTCCCCAATGTTAGAGCAAGAAATGTGCTTTTACTTTTCGTATGCTGGAAGGTCCCTTTTTCAAAAACATGCTAGGAACCCATGTAAAAGAATTTGTGGATTTGGTTGAAATGGAGAAAGGATTGAAACAATATCCAAGAAGGGAAGATAGAGCTAGTAAGGGGAAACAAGTGATCCCAACCTAAGAGAGTTTCCATTTTAAGAAGAAGGAGAAACCGTTAACTACATCCATCCTCAGTCTCATCAACCTACTCCCGGCCAAACCATTATCAGCTTACCCACATAGACAACACCCATCCTACTTGCATCAACAATATCAATTTCCAAGAGCCATTTCACCCCAAATACCATACACACCTCAACCACATCACCATGTCTCCTCCACGACCTTACACATCACCCAGACCTTATCAAACACCGCCTCAAGCCCCAGACGAGTCATCTCTTTACAACTCCTCCACCATTCAATACCAACAACACCCGTAGGCCTCTAATGGAGAATAGGCCCTTACCTGATTTGCATATAACACATGCCGAATTATTTAACCACTTGTAGAGACAACTTGCTAGGCCCACATTCTGGGAAGACCTTTATGCCACCATATCCTCGATGGTATAACCCAAACCAAACTTGTGATTATCATTCTAACTCCCTTGGACACTCGTTGAAGATTGTTATAGGTTAGAAGCGCGGTATGGCATTTAATCGGGCGGTGCCCATTAAGTTGGAGGAAGAATTAGGCCGCACATAAGGAATAACCCATTCCCCAATCATGGTGGAGGAGTGAATTCTATCTGCTATAAGAAGCATGCAAGTCAAAGATAAGAATGTCAAGCTCCTATTGAAGGAGATCTCAGAACATGAGGAAGCGAGTTATGAATAGAAGTTGAAGGAGGAAAAGGTAAAGGGACAATGAAATGGATGAAGAGGATTGGTTCTGGGTGTTCCGGAATGAAACACCATATGGAGGAGTGTCCAATGATGAAGCTTTACATTGAAAAAATGATCAAGTTGGGGGTGCTCGAGTTATCAAAAGGGTTTGAAGAGCATCAATATGACCCACCACACACCCCCTATTTTTAAAGTTTACAACCATGAGCCATCACTTGTTTTTAAGGTGCCTAAGCCATTTCCCTATGAAAGCCATCATGTAGTCCCATGGAGGTACAAAACTATTGTAGAGCCTCGCTCTAAGACATCTGAGATAGCACCCCTAGTCAAAGACAAGCACCTCTCTTCAAGGTATCTAGTTTGTTTTCTTATCTTGCCATGACTTGCAAAGTCTGAATATGGCAATGAAGGTTGTTCCGAACCCTCTACATCAAGAGTCTATTACAAATGTCACCGGAATGGGGATTACTCAAAGTGGCAGATTTTATACTCTAAGAAAGTTTTTAAAAGCCCAAGGCGATACCTGAAAGACCTCTAAATGCGCCTGAAAAAAGCCAAGAAAAAGGAAGAAGAATTCTTGAAAATAATGAAAACGAGTGAGTATGACATAGTGGAACAATGAAGAAGACTCCAGCAAAGATCTCACTCTATTCCTTGATCTTGTCTTCAGAGGCTCATCGCAATGCAATAAAGAAGGTGTTGGATCAAGCATATGTATCCAAAGACATAACCCAGATCGGGTTGAAGGAATCGTGAATGCAATTAAAACGGCTAATGCTATCACCTTCACAGAAAATGAAGTCTTCTCTCGGTGGGGCGCAAAGGCGCTCCATATTACCCTCAAGTGTCATGGTTGCAATATCGCAAAGGTATTGATTAATGGAGGATCAGCCTTCAATGTGCTTCCTTATTCTACAAATAGCTACCAATTGATCCCTCCATGATTGAGCCAAGTGGGACGATCGTAAAAGCATTTGATAGGTCATTGAGAGATCAAGGGGCCATCGATCTCAAGTTACAAATTGGGCCAACTACCTTTGTGACCAGATTCCAAGTAATGGATATTGAACCAGGGTATATGATGCTGCTAAAACCTGGATTCATGAGGCAGGTGTTGTCCCTTCACACTTCATCAAGGGTAAAATTTATAGATGGCGGGAACTTGTTACTATCAAAGGAGAAGAAGAATTGATGGTAAGGTCTCTTTCCAAAACCTCGAGATAGCTTAAATGGTGGAACCAAAGGGGATGTACATTCATGCCGCTCGTATAATGCGCAAGAGCGGATTTGAAGAAGAAAAGGGTTAGGGAGTTAGTTGCAAGGAATTAGGAGTCGATCTCGCTTCCTGAAAACCCTGGAAAGTTAGGCCTTGGATATGAAGCTACAAGTGAGAATTTTTGAATCATCCAAGAAGAAAATCCCACATCTAGGGACACGTTTCCTGCACCTCCGCAATAGTGATGATAGAAGTAGCTGGAGCTATCCATAATCTTGAAGGAGGGGAAGCACCTCGTTAATCTACCATAGCCTCGAGCCATTGAGCAATTGGGATTCTGAACCCTTAGATGATTTGTTGTATTTTGAGTGATGAATGCTTTGGTCATCTTTGTTGTATTTCAATTTTAATTGAATAATGAAATGATTATGCATGGTTTCTTTTTTTTTCATTCATTTTGTGTCTTCTTGCATTTATCTCTTTTTCTTCTTATTTATTTCCAATCTTGTCTCAATTCCAGGGACTCATCTTCTTCAGAACCTTTGTCTTGCGCCAATAATTATGAAAACCCATTAGCTGATTATGCGTTACAACGGACTTGAATGAAAATGAACCCGATGTAGATCCTAAGTTGTGCCAACAATTTGCCAAAATCATAAACTCAATGGAAAAAGGATAAATCCACACAAGGAGGCTGTCAAAATAGTTAATTTGGGAATTGAAGAGGATAAGAAAAGGTGAAAATAGTCGACAACCCAGAAAGGGAAGAGATGGTTGCATTATTTCACGAATTCTTAGATATTTTTGCCTGGTCCTATAGAGATATGCCTGGTTTGGATTAGGAGATAGTGGCTCATAAAATCCCTTTGATTGAGGGGATGGAACCTAAGCGATAGAAGTTGTGAAGAATGAGTTCGGAAATGTCACTTAAAATCAAAGATGAAGTCAAAAAGCAACTTGATGCGGGCTTCTTGGAGGTCCCACTCAAGATAGATAGCCAATATAGTACCAATGTCAAAGAAAGATGGAAAGGTTAGAATGTGTGTGGATTCCTGGGATTTGAACAAAGCAAGCCCGAAGGACAATTTTCCTCCCTCATATAGATGTTCTAGTTGATAACACGCTAGAGGTCATCAATTCTCCTTCATGGATGGTTACTCAGGCTACAATCAGATCTTGATGGCAGAAGAAGATAAGGAAAAAACACCTTTCATCACTCAGTGGGGAGTATTTTGTTATAGAGTAATGCCATTAGGGCTAAAAAATGCTAGAGCGACGTATCAGTGAGCGATGGTGACCCTTTTTCATGACATGATCCATAAGGAGCTAGAGGTGTATGTGGATGATATGGTAGCAAAGTCACAAGAAGGGGAAAGTCATGTAGCCATGCTTAGAAGTTGTTTGAAAGGATGAGGACTTACAAGCTTCGGTTGAATCCAGCAAAGTGCACCTTTGGAGCATCCATTGGAAAATTGTTAGGGTTCATCGTTAGCAAGAAGGGCATCAAAGTTGACCTAGATAAGATCAAAGCCATTCAAGACATGCCAGCGCCAAAGGGAGAAGGAGGTTCGAGGTTTCTTGGGTCGTCTGAATTACATAGCTAGATTCGTCTCCAATTTGACCCACACTTGCGAGCCGATATTCAAACTATTGAAAAAGACAATCCGGGTAGATGGGATGACAAATGTCAAGAAGCCTTCGACAAGATCAAGAACTATCTGTCAAATCCCCTCTTCTTAGTTCCACCCACACTAGGGTGGCCACTCATACTATATCTCAGTGTTACATGGGTCCATGGGGGCAGCACTGGGCCAACATGATGAGTCCGGTTCAAAGGAGCAAGCCATTTACTACTTGAGCAAGAAGTTCAATGACTGTAAGTCTCGGTATTTGGCTATTGAGAAGACATGTTGTGCATGGTATGGACGGTAAGGAGGTTATGACAATACATGCTTTACTATACAACTTTGCTTATATTTTGTAGATCCCATGAAGTACATTTTTGAGAGCCTGCACATCTCCATGAGAATGTCTAAATGGCAAGTGGCTCTATCAATTCGACATCAAGTATGTGACAAGAAAATCAATAAAAGGGAGCGTGATAGCCGATCACAGAGAATCCACTCAAAGAATATCAACCAATGGAGCTTGAATTTCCTAATGAGGATATCCTAGCAGGCTATGGAAGTGGAGGTGAAAGAGAGGAAGAAGGAGGCTTGATGTGGAAAATGTACTTGACGTGAGTTAATATCGAGGGAACGGAGTTGGAGCAGGTCTTAATATCCCTTGATGGGAAGCAATTTCCAATCGCTGTGAAGTTAGCATTTGATTGTACAAACAATATGGCTAAGTACGAAGCATGCATAACAGCTTGAAGGCGTGATGTCCTTGGGGGTGCAGTACTTGGAGGTTTATGGAGATTCAACCCTAATCATTTTTCAAGTCAACGGAGAATGGCGAGTCAAAGAACACAGGTTATTGTCATACTATGAACACCTTATGAGCTTGAAAGATGAGTTCAAGGATGTCAGTTTCCACTACTTGCCTTGGGACCAGAATCATTTGCAGACACTTTAGCTACTTGGCGTGATGAGGACCTCAATTGGAAGTGGATGTAAGGCCCTTGCAAGTGACCATTAGAAGAGAGCCAGCATATGTTCTAACGTTAAAGAAGAGCCACACGGCCAACCATGGTTCTATGATATCAAAAAGTTCATCAAAAAGGAGAATATCCACAGCAAGAGTGAGAATGATAGAAAGACGCTCAGACGATTATCCATGTCGTCTTCCTCTCGGGTGAGGTATTATACAAAAGGAACCACGATGGAGTTTTATTAAGATGCGTCAGTGCTACGGAAGCTAACTCCATCATATGAGCCACACATTATATCCACAGACTTAGGGCAAGGCTACTATTGGCTCACGATGGAAAAGACCATAGAGTTTGTCAGAAAATGTCACAAGTGCCAAATCTATGCTGATCGAATCCATTCTCCTGGTTGCACACTCTTACATCACCTTGGCCTTTTGCAATGGGGCATGGATGTCATAAGACCAATTAGCCCCAAAGCCTCCAATGGACATCGATTCATTCTCGTAGCCATTGATTACTTCACCAAATGGGTGGAAGCTGCTTCCTATGCCAATGTAACACAAAATGGTAGTGAAATTTATGAAGAATAACATCATTTGTAGGCAAGGGTCGGAAAGACTCATCACAGATAATGCCACTAATTTCAACAATGCAAAAGTATAGAAACTCTGTGAGCAATTCAAGATCAAGCATCACAACTCGGCTCCTTACGACCAAAGATGAATGGGGTATAGAGGCAGCGAACAAAAACATCAAGAAGATCTTGGGGAAAATGGTGATTACCTACAAAGATTGGAGTGATATGCTGCCTTATGCATTACATGCCTATCGCACTTCTGCAGATCCTCAGACTGGGCAACCCCGTATTCATTGGTGTATGGGATGGAGGTGACGCCCATAGAAGTGGAAATACCATCGTTAAGGATATTGGCGGAAGCTGAATTGGAAGAAGCCGAGTGGGTCAAATGATATAAGCAATTGAACATGCTTGAAGAAAAATGGCTAACAGCTTTGTCATAGCCAGTTGTACCAAAAAGGATGGCTAAAGCATTTAATAAAAATGTTCGCCCTCGAACTTTCCAACCAGGTGATCTTGTTCTAAGAAAATTTTGCCAAATCAAGAGGATAACGAGGCAAGTGGGCACCCACACATGAAGGCCCTACATCGTCAAAGACGTATTTTGCTGAGCATTGATATTGACTGACATGGAAAGCAAAGTACTTGCTAAACCAATCAATTCAGATGCCATGAAGAAGTATTTTGCCTAAGCAAAAAATAAAAAATGAAAAGAGAGAAAAAAAATGCTTGCTGGTTGAAAACAGGAAGGGTGACCTAGGCAAAAATTAGAGCACAAAAGAGCGATGACACCTCTTAATTGCTAGGTTGAAAACCTGAAAAGGCGGCCTATGCAATGGTGAAGGGCCAAGTCAATGCTCAAGAAGCTATATGGGACATCGAAATCAAGGCAATTTGAGTATCAGTAGGTTATGGCATATTGTTGAGCACACAATGAAAGACTACATTTGCGATCATGGATTTCAAGTCTGGTGTAGCCGATAAATCGGTGAAATAGGTGATTACATGCAAGCACTACCAAGTCTTTTCTTTCTTCATTTCTTATCTCTTAACAGTTGTTGAAATCCTAAATACTTTCCAGTTTGAAATCCAATAAAATTGTCTTTCTCTTTCTCTATGTCTCTATTTATCCTTCATTCTCCACTAAAAATCTTTGTTTTTGTACTCTCTTTAAAACCACGCACAATCAGACATTATGACTGAAGTATAACCAAAGGACTAATTTGCTTACAAAGCTCATGACTGATAAATCAAATAAGGGTTCGAAATCAAGATTAGATTGCAAATGAATCAAGGTGATCAAAGAAGAACAATGAAAGAATTAGGGCAAAAGAGGATCCTGAAGTGTCACCAAAGAATATATGTTTGAAAATGCAAAGAAAGGTTCACAAGCCTCATATGAAGAGACGGCTCACTTTGGGATAGACAAAAGCTTTCTGAAGAGCAATGTGAAGATACCTCAGACTTGGGCAATTTTAATTTTTGAAAGCTATTGTCATCATTTTATCATAAAGCACATAATCTCTATACCAGTTTTGCATCAATTCATTCATCATGTCATCACTCCAC
Organism: Dalbergia oliveri; assembly: GCA_030441495.1. Classification (NCBI taxonomy): domain Eukaryota; kingdom Viridiplantae; phylum Streptophyta; class Magnoliopsida; order Fabales; family Fabaceae; genus Dalbergia; species Dalbergia oliveri. The sequence continues at coordinate 3,606,295 of JAMLFY010000017.1, forward strand.
TAGTTTTGCATCATTCATCATATCATCATTGCATCAATTTTGCATTATTCATATCATTATGACATCAATCCCACATCATCATTTCATCAAAATTGCCAACCACTCATTTGCACTTGTTTTCACATACATTTAAATTTTCACGCACCTCCACAAAATTTTGGTTTTATATTTTACATGCTTTCACAATTGTCACATTTCACAAGTCTTTAAGTTTCACTTGTTACATGCTTTCACATATGACAAGCTTTCACATTTACTTGTACAAGAGTTTCCTGCTTTCATATTTTTTTCACAAGTCTTTCCTGCTTTCACGTTTATTTTCACGTTTCCAGTTTTCATGTTTATTTCACAAAGTCTTTCCTGCTTTCACGTTTATTTTGCAAAGTCTTTATTGCTTTCAAGTTTATTTTCATAAGTCTTTCTCTTTCAGGTTTATTTTCACGTTTACTGCTTTCACATTTATTTCACAAAGTCTTTATTGCTTTCATGTTTATTTCACAAGTCTTTACGTTTTCATGTTTATTTTCACATTTCCTGCTTTCAGGTTTATTTCCACAAGTTTTTACCTTTCACGTTTATTCACAAAGTCTTTCCTGTTTTCACGTTTATTCCACAAGTCTTTCCGCTTTCATGTTTATTTCACAAAGTCTTTCCTGTTTTCATGTTTATTTCACAAAGTTTACTGCTTTCACATTTATTTAACAAAGTCTTTACCGCTTTCACGTTTCTTTCTATAAGTTTTCCTCTTTCACGTTTATTTTTACAACTCTTTACTATTTTCGAATTTATTTTAACAAGTCTTTTCCTGCTTCACGTTTATTTTCACAAGTCTTTCTTTCACGTTTATTTCACAAGTCTTTATTACTTTCACGTTTATTTTCACAAGTCTTTACCGCTTTTGCATTTACTTTTACAAGCTTTTCCTGCTTTCATTTATTTTCACATGTCTTTATTGCTTTCATGTTTATTTTCACGAGCCTTTAGCTTTCACATGTTCTCACTTTACTTTCATAGATTTTAAATTTCCCATCCGTTTACTTTGTCTTCACATGCATTTTCTTTCACATGCTTTTAAATTTAACCTGCATTTAGTTTTCACAAACATTTCATTCTCAACTTAACTTTAGCAGTACGCATTCATCATGAGGTCATCTGGTATCATTCATTAGAGCATTGTCATCATACATTCATTGTCACTGCGCATTAGTTTTCTAACCACATCCATAAGAACTTTTTGCATTGTCACTATGTGTTCATTATTTCTATCATACACTTGTCATAATTAACATCACCATCATGCATCATGTATCATCTAGACAAAATATGATTCATATCTTTACTTGTCTATTGTAGTAAAATATCAAAGCCACAATCTTTATACTTTTCAGCAAGAAACAAGCAAAGAGGGCAACTTGTGAACACCATATTTTGTTAGGACACTTTTGGCTTTATTTTTATTTTCAAAAATAAAAAATGTCTCATTCAAAAAAAAAAAAAACCATTCCCATTTTTTAAGTCCATTTTCTAGCCCATTTTTTTAGCCCATTAACCCAAAAAAAAAAGGACCAGCCTATTTATTCATTTCCTTTTAGCCCACATTTCTTTGAACTCTAAACCTAAACAAAAAAAAATGATAAAATAAAAAATTAAAAAAAAAATGGAATGAAGCTGAACAAAAATGCAGTGCATCAATGCGAAGATAACAAAAACAACTGCAAAAAGGTGGTGGACCATGCTCCACTACCCATGAATTGAGGGATCATCATTACAATGATCGTAATAAACTAGACAAAATCCTTCAACCATACCTCTCATTGTTGGAAAAGAATTATAATGGACCAAGCAATCAATTTGCAAATGGGTATAAATGCCTAAGTACACCACCATGTAGTGTAATAGCCTAGCACCCCAAGCATTATGTGATATTGTCCTGTTTGGGTTCAAGGGCCTACTGGACTCCCCCTTCAAGGTTTGTTCTTCCCTCCTAGAGGGGAAAACGTCATGAGGAGGTAGGTATCCAGACCTTATAAGGCATGCTTCGTTCACCTCTCAGCCGATATGGGACTTCACAATCCACCCTCCTTGGGGCCCACGTCCTCGCTGGCACACCGACCTTAGGACTGGCTGATCCCATCTGGGCTCACACCCAGGCATTACGTGATATTGTCCTCTTTGGGGTTAAGGGCCTACTTGACTCCCCTTTCAAGGTTTTGTTCTTCCCCTTTGATGAGGAAGCGCGTCACGCAAGGAGGAGGTATCCACACACTTATAAGGCATGCTTTGTTCACCTCCAAGTCGATTGAACTTCCATGTAAGCAACAGGGGCGGGAAGTGATCACGGTGGAGAAGGCATGGACAAGGAGCGGCTCTTGCCTCCAAGCGGAGGGGTACATGAATGAACCGATTACACACCCGAATAAGAGGGATCCTAAGTTTATAGAGTCTGAGACTATCCAGTTAAGAAGGGCTTATATGAATTGATTGGTACTACCTATACCACAAAGATGCATCTTTCTTTTCGGTCCTATCACGGAAGAACTCCAAGTTCAGCGTGCTTGACTTGGGGTAATTTTGGGATGGATGACCTCTTGGAAAGTTTTTCAGGAAGTGTGTGAGTGAGGACAAAGCACGCTAAAAAACAATGTTGATTTGTGGGGATAGTCATCAATCCATAAAGCATAGGGGATGTTACATGCAGGGGACCGGAAAAAAAAAACGAAGCTAAACTAACCCCAATCTCTACCATCAACACACTAAACCTTCATCCCTCCACTTTCATAGTTAATCCCAAGATCACCATCCCTCATCCTAACATCCCTTCATCAAATTCTAACCTCTATCACAAACCATAAACATCACCACCACCACAACCCAATAGAGCAAAAATCATCATCCACTATCACCATCACATAAACCTAACCAACACAAGCCCTAAAGGGCAAGTCAGCCTTGCACTCGACCCCAACATCATCAACATTGTCCTTATCCATCCATTAACTCCAACATCATCACACTCAAGCAAACCTTGCATAAAGTCCAGCACCTATGTCCTCCTCCAACCAGGTTTTTTTACCATAGCCATTGCAAAATATCAAGGAACCAAACCAATCATCACATCTAAACTAGAACAATCAAACCAAGTAAAAAGGGAAGCAGAGAGGAACGGGAGAGAGCGAACATCAGCGGTCGCGCGCTCCATCTACTCCCGGTTTCAGAATCGCGGCCGCTCGGGAGTCCCCTCTCCGCCCTTGGTCCGTGCTGGGCACAAGCAGCTGAGGAGCACCACCAAGCACCTCTCACGCCGCCCTTAATCGGGGTCTCATGAAGCATGCCAGCGTGAACAAGCCATTCTTAGCACCGCACTTTCTCCATCGAGCAGCTCCACCTTGCGGTCTCTCTCCCGAGGCTGCTGAAGGCCGCCTTTTCAGCAGTTGAAGCCCACTCAGTGCAGAGGGACAGGCGCGGTCGCATGTCTCCATTGATGCAAGCTCCTGCTCGGTTAGCTCCACCGCCGCTCTAGCCCTTTGCTCCTGCACCATTTACCTTCCTGATGAAATGAGAGAATTAGGTCTTGGTTGTGTTGTTTTACTTTGGGTTAAGCTTAGTTTTTGGAATGTCATTTGGGTTTTTGGGTTAGTTTTATTATTTGTTTTGCTTTTTGGGTCTAGTCTACGTCTCTCTTTGTGTTTGGGGTCTTTGTTTTGGGTTGGGCTATTTAGACTTTTGGGGATTCTATTTTCTATTTGTTTTTGTTTTTATTCCATTAGCAATTAGGATAAATATCGTTTTTAGGGTTGGGTTATGTTTTTATTTAGGAAGAGCATGGATGGACCCTTATTTTTCATTTAGCAATCTTAGGATCTTGATAAGTTCTAAAATGTTTTCAAACAAAAAAAAAAAGAAAAGGGAGATAAGATAAAAAAAATAAAAAATAAAAATATTTTATCCACGCAACAATCAATAATCATGATTGAGGGGTGAAATGCCTCCTTCATGTAGTATTAGATTGTAAAGGTTTATTAAGTAGCCTAGTGCTAACTTGAACCCTGCAAAAGTGGATTTTTCTTTTTAATAATTTTCAAGTCAAAAAAAATTTTCATTTTCAAAATAAAATCAATCAACAAATATTTTGTCATTCATTTCATAATTAAAATCCATTAACACAGAATCATTTCTCCAGAACGACGTGGCTTTGAGTTCCTCATTGCACTAGAATACGTTGGCATAGTGTAACACCTGCCAACTTCTACATTCTCCTCGAGTACTAACATAGTAATTAGCGGGGTATCACTAATGTTTTGAATATGCACTAGTTGTAACATAGGTAATAAAGAAGTGTACTACATATATAGTCGTAGCCAAAATCAAATAGATACATATGGACCTAAGGTCTTAGTTACAATATATACATTATCATAAGAGGTAACCAGAACAACCCTAAGTAGTCAAAATCTCTCTAGTGAACAAGACTAGTTCCCTCCAAAAACCCAACTGCTCAAAATAACATACAAATACAACGTAGCAAAAGAAGACTAATAATGTTCTCTAAGGCCGGTAAGGTCCTAAGACTATCCTATTACTATGTACAATGCATCCGTCTCTGGAGGTCTCCACTCCTGATCCAGGAAGCCGTTGGCCATTGGGCGATGACCTCACCTCCGGGGCACCGGGGTCCTCAAAGGGATCTGAGTCAGATGAGGAGGATGACGGAAAAGGTGCGTCTCCTTCTGTGATACGGGGTCAGCGGGATCTCAAACGCTCCAGGATGGGCCATATGAAGGGGCACACCGTCATAAGGAAAAGCGGGGTGGAAGTCCAGGCAAAGACGAAGTCCTGAAGGAGCGATCGAAGAACATGTAGATTAAACTGGGAATAACCAACGCGTACATGCGGTCCAAAGGATCGTATTGCCACACCCATTGTGGCGAATCAGAAAAACACAGGACGACATCTCTAAAATGAACAATATAATAAATACAACTCAGGGTGAGAATATTATAAAATTCTTAGTAGGGTAGTTTCCCTATATACTACACACAGTAGACATAAGCAATTCATGTATATACAATATTCATACAAAATCGTACATAGCAATCTTGAAACCCGGGGAACTAAAGATAATATCACAATAATGATAGTAAAAATATGTACAATCAAAATCCATTTCTCATATCTTCTCAATTTTCTCAACATAGGGAAGGCTTATTCTCAAGAGAGATACATTCAAATTTCACAATTTCAGAGGACCATAGACTCTAGGACATGAGCTCATTCCTATTCAATCACGAACTTCATTTTTTCCATTTCCGATCACTAAGGTCTATGCCTAGCCATACGTCTATTGACTCATAACTTCTCTAGGGAAGTCCTTCTTTGCCTTCCCTCTCAATTCTTTCTAAGCCTTGTTTCTGTTTTCCCCATATGTTTCAAACATACACAGTAAGATATGTACATACTATCATAGAATTTCAGCCATTTCCACATCTCATTATCCTGGTAGAATTGAAGTTCCAGGCACAACAATTTATTACCATACCAAACAACCATTCCAATCTTAACGAAAATTTCACATGACACTTCAATGTGTCCAAAACAACCTGTAAAAATTTCAGGCAATCAGAGTTATATAACCACTTCAATAAAATAGACAAGTTTGGTGGTTAGAAGCCACAAATTCATAGTCCAGACTTGTGTTGTCAAAATATTTAGCCCGTAGAATTCGATGGAATCATGGTACAAGAAAATTCACAGAGGTATTTCAACATGTTATTAGTCTTGTGTAAACATTTCAGGAGCTATCTCAATCAATTACTATGATAAAAAATTCGGCAAATTTGTTACTTAAGTCTAAAACAATTTTGACGCGCAGTTACAATTTGGTTCCTAATTTTTTTTGAGGTATCAAACCTTAGAATTAACCCCTAAACAATTTCGTGTGTTTAGTTTAAGAGGTTAACTACAACATATAATTTTCATGGCTCATGAAACTATCCACAAAATTTCCAGAAAATTCGTGAAAAGTTCTAATTCCAAGAACAAAATAAGTCAAGCAACCTAGTTGCAATTTCACTTGAGAGAAAACCCATTTTAAAACCATCCAAACACAACACAAAAATTCATATCAATATCAATATGTAATCATCAATATCATCAAAATTTTCAGAATTAGGGAAAGCTAAAATAGAATTGAAAAATTTCACAAGAAAGGCGGGGAACCCATCTCTTGAAGGTTTACAAGTTCTATCTCTTGCTTGCTTCAAGGTGGGATTTCTTCACAACCAAAACTCCCTACACAACTTCAAACCCTTCTCTGATCTATGATGGATGTGCAAGAAGGATGAGGTTTTTGAAATTTCAATCGGTTATAATTGTAGAGGTGGAAGTGTAGATCAATTTTTGTGAAGGAGATTTGGGTTTTGATGATTCTAAGCTAGGGTTTTTGTGAGATGAAAGCAAGATGGAGCTCTTTGCTATGGAGACACTTCACCCTCTGGTTTTTCTCTTGCAAGGCCGAGAATGATGCTTGGCTTGGTTAAGAAGATTATGTGACTAGGCTTGTAATAAATGCAAGGCAAGATATTTGTTAAAAAATCATGATGAATTTGGTGACTAGGCTATGATGGACGGCTAGGATTTGATCTTGGATTCCAAGATTAAATCTTGGCATTCCACTTGTCTTGATTTGGGGGATATTATTTAGTTGTAGTAATGGGAGTGTCTTTCGTGTTAAAAACCGCACCAGAAATCTAAACGGGTAAATACCATACAAAATCTCCAATATTACCGTAAAGCAATTCTAAGCATAACATTATCATTTCCACACATGTCTAATCTTATTTTCATGTTCCCTAACTTTGGGGCACCTCTGGGTCCTAAATTCTAGTTTGAATGGCCCAGCGGCCTCTGGCAGCGAATACTATTCAATTTTTTTTTGTACTCACTCATGGAGCCGTGCTCATCATAACCACGTCTCCAGAATTCTAATATTCCTATTAAGTTTTCCTCAATTAATATGAAGAAAACTAGGATGTTACATTACCACCCACCTAAGAAAAATTTTGCCCTCAAAATTTCGTACCTGGAAACAATCGGATAGTCTCTTCATAGTTGACTAGCTCCCATGTGAATTCTTCATTTCCTGGCCACCCCAAGCTACTTTGACTAGTTGCATTGCTTTATTCCTCAGTTGCTTGATCTCTCTATCCACGATCTAGCGGGAGGCATTTGAAACGTCAAGTCGTCCATAACTATAAGATTCGAGTTCAATGATATGGGTGGAGTCTGGGTGGTACATTCTAAGTTGAGATACATGGAAGACATCATGGAGATTGGATAAAGACGGGGGTAGGGCTATTTGATAAGCAGTGACCCAATTCGTCGAAGAATTTGAAAAGGACCTATAAACCTAGGTGACAACTTTTTGACCTTCAAGACTACCTACGCAGTAGTGGGTGTGACCTTCAAACACGTGCTTTTCTTTAAACTCTAAAGGCTTTCTTCGTTATCTGCATAACTCTTTTGACGACTCTACGGCGAGGATTTATCCTTAATCTTCTGGATTTGTTCCATCGTCTGATTAACTAGATTAAATCCCAACAATCTTGTTTCCTGAATCGTACCAACACAATGGGGACTGACATTTCCTTCCATACAAGGCTTCGTATGGGGCCATGCCAATACTATCATGATAGCTGTTATTATAAGCAAACTCCACCAGTGGAAGTACTTTATCCCAACTCCCTTCTCAATCACGCATGCCCTCAGCATATCTTCCAAAGTCTGTATGGTGCATTCGGTTCTGCCCGTCCGTTTGGGGGTGATAAGCCGTACTCAAACAGAGCTTGGTTCCAAAGGCCCGATGGAAAGCTCCCTAGAACCTTGAAGTAAAACGGGGTCCCTCTGGAAACTATTGAAGAAGGAACACCGTGTAGCCTCACTATCTCTTGGATATACAAGGAAGCTAACCTATCTAAACGATAATTACTTTGATGGGTAAGAAGTGAAGGACTTGGTCAGTATATCCACTATGACCCATATAGCATCATAGCCTGAAGCGTCCTCGGTAAACCCATTACGAAATCCATGAAGATACTTTCCCACTTCCATTCTTGGGATCTCTAAGGGGTGTAAGGTTCAGGGGCTGATGTTCTATTTTGACTCTTTGACAAGTTAAACACACTCCGCTATATCACGCTTCATCCAGGCCACCAAAACATTTCTTGAGTCTGCATACATCTTACTAGTTCAGGGTGTATGGTGAATTCACCTTTGTGTGCCTCCTTCAAAATCTCATTCCTGAGAGTACCACTTGCAGTACACGGACCCTGTCCCTATACCTCCATATACCTCGCTAGTCTGTGGTAAATTCCAGCAACTTCTTAGTGTGACTGATTTTAAAATTTCTTGAATCTCTTGATCTTCATTGCAACCAAAGTCTTCCTGGAACTCGCTTGTTATTCTAATCTGACCTAACACCACACCTTCGGACTGACAGACGTGCTCAAGCTAAGCTTCTTGAAGTCTTCTCTAGTTCAGTTTCCTTGATCATCATGCATGCTACACTCAGGGACTTTTCTCAATGCATTAGCCACAACGTTTGCCTTGCCTGGGTGGTAATTCATTGAACTCGTAATTCTTAAGGAATTAAATCCACGTCTCTCTCACATATTCAATTCTTTTTTATCAAAGAGGTATCTCTAAACTCTTATGATTCAAAGACATCAGGTTACACCATAAAGATGGTGTCGCAGATCTTTAGAACAAAAACCAAGCCGCAAGCTCAAGATCATGGGTTGGATAGTTCACCTCGTGGGTCTCAAAGCGAGGGCATAAGCAACCACATTTGTGCTGCATAAGCACACACCCTAAGCCCTTACTAGAAGCATCACAATAAATGTCAAAGGTCCCTGAGTCGGGTAGCACCGGGCAGGAGGCCGGGTCAACTTCTGCTTCAACTCCTAAAAACTATTCTCACATTACGTCCTCGATTGACATTATTGAGAGTTAACTTGGTCAAAGGTAGAGCTAGCTGGGAAAACCCATAATAAATCGCCTATAATATCTAGCTAATCCAGAAAGCTCGAATCTTAGTTACCATAGTTGGCTGTCCCCAATTAAGTACGAATTCTACTTGGGGATCTACGGAAACTCCTTCTCGCGATACCACATGACCAAGGAACTTAACCTCTCCCATCCAGAATTCACACTTGACAGTTTAGCATACAACTTCCTCTCCCTTAGGATTTGTAACACAACCCTAAGATGCTCTACATGTTCCTCTTTGGTCCTTGAATAAATAAGTATGTCGTCTATAAAGACAACTACGAATTTATCCAAGTACGGGCGAAAATTCGATTCATATAATCCATGAATACCGCCAGAGCATTGGTTCAGTCCAAAAGACATTACCTTATACTCATAATGTCCATATCGAGTTCTAAAGGCAGTCTTGGATGTCCTCATCCGAACTCGAATCTGATGGTAACCCGATCTAAGGTCAATCTTTGAGAAACGGTTGGCCCACGTAATTGATCCAAAGGTCATCAATTCTTGGCAGAGGATACTTGTTCTTGATCGTTACCTTGTTCAACTGCCTATAATTCACACAAAGCCTCATACCATTATCCTTTTTCTTTACCAAAAGAGGCTACAGGCAAGGCACTAGGTCTAATAAAGTGTTTCCCTAGTAGCTCTTCAATTTGTGACTTTAATTCCTTCAATTCTAAGGGGGACATCCTATAAGGATCAATGGAAATAGGACAAATCCCTGGGACCAACTCAATGAGAATTGGACTTCCGCTCGGGCGAAACTAGGATCCTCTGGGAACACATCTGGGTAGTCCCTCACCACTGGAATATCTTCAGGTCATAGATACTTTCGGCTTCACTAGGAGAGGAGGACATATTCCTGACGGCCTACCTTCTAGGGTTAGGTGTTACTAGGTTTAAGTAAAAAGAAAAGGAAACCACAGGAATAGAGGAAGACATGAGAAGAAATATAAGTTCTAGTTGGACAATGCAAAAGCACATAATTTGGTACCAGCCAATCCATACCTAAAATGACTTCTAAGCCAGACAAAGGTAGACAAAACAAATTTGAATTAAATTCTCTGGCATTTATAAAAAGAGAAGTGGCCATGCATGCTTGACAAGTTCTGATAGGATTCGCGCGGGGTGGATACGAGGAGGTCATATGATAACTTGACACAGGTAATCTTAACTTTTGTACACAGTCATAGGATATGAAAGAATGGGAGGCACCCAAATCATATAGTACGTCTAAGATAATTTCATTTTCACACTTACCTCGGATAGACGGCAGATTCAAGAAGCCTCCTTGGCATCCAACAAAAACACGTCCTGGTTGTTGTGGCCTGGGGTGAGACATGAGCTTTCTTATTAGGACACTCGAAGATCTTGTGTCTTGGTTTCCACAATCGAAGCATGTGATTTGTGTGGTCCAGCAAGGGAATTCCGTGATATTTCCGCATTTAAGACATTCTCTTATTGCCTCCGTCTTGGAGATTGAATCTGTTTTCCTCTGTTGTTGTTGTTGTTGTTTTGTGGAAATCTTCCCTTAGATTGGTGCATAGGCTTGAATCGAGGGCCTTGGGGTTCTAGTCCTCTCTGACATTGTTTTGCGCAAACTTGAGGTTTGCCAACTTCTTATTAGACTCCTCAGTGTGTCAACACTTGTTCACCAAAGTAGGATAATCTCGAATTTCCAAGAGGCTCACAGCGGCTTCAATATCTTCATGTAGACCCCCTTCATATTTCATGCATTTCCAAACTTCGTCAAGGTCACGCTGGTAAATGTAGAAAATTTGCAAAGTTCCTCAAACTTGCGGTATGTCTCCACTCATAGGACCTTGTCTAAGGGCCATAAATTCTAATTCCTTCGTATTTCTCACAGAAGCGGAAGTACTTGTGATAAAAAGCCTCCTTCCAGATGTCCCAGGTGACTTCAGTGCGGGAGGCTTGAAAGTCCTCTAGTACCCACCCACCAAATTAACATCTCTTCCATATAGGTGGCAAAAGCCACCTTTTGAATCTATGAAGGGTAGAGCTAGAAAATCTTTTCCATTGCCTTGATCCACTCCTCTGCTTTGCAGATCGAAAGCTCCTTGAAAAGGTGGGGGATTCGCCTTTCTAAACTCAGCAAATTTCTGATATTCTACATCTACTTCATTCCCTCCTCATTACCAAGATGCCTCCTCATTGCGGTGTAATCGTTCCATCATTCGGTTAGCAAGCCAAGCTTGCTCCTTATGCTGCGGCCATTTCATGGAAAGTGTTCATCATATCAACATTGTTCCCTACTCGCTCCTGGTCTCCATTTGAAGTCATTGATTCCTGTCACACCAAACAAAATATTGAGTTGATCAGCTCAATACCAATCCAAGTGTGGCGGTAACCCACAACATTTCCAATCAGTCGTATATACACACACACACACACACACACATATATATATATGCATCATCATGCATAACAACTACCACGGAAACATAGTCGGTCCAATCCCCACTGATAGGATGAGCAAGCTCTGATACCATAGTGTAACACCCTCCAACTTTACATTCTCCTCGAGTACTAACATAGTAATTATCGGGGTATCACTAATGTTTTGAATATGCACTAGTCGTAACATGGGGTAATAAAGAAGTGTACTACATATATAGTCATAGCCAAAATCAAATAGATACATATGGACCTTAGGTCTCAAGTTACAATATATACATTATCATAAGAGGTAACCACAAAACAACCCCTAAGTAGTCAAAATTTCTGTAGTGAACAAGACTATTCCCTTCCAAAAACCCAACCTGCTCAAAATAACATCCAGATACAACGTAGCAAAAGAAGACTAATAATACACGTCTGCAGGCCAGTAAGGTCCTAAGACTATCCTATTACTATGTACAATGCATCCGTCTCTGGAGGTCTCTACTCCTCAATCAGGAAGCCGTTGGCCATCGGGCGATGACCTCACCTCGAGGGGTATCGGGGTCCTCGAGGATCTAGACAGATGAGGAGGATGAAAAAAACAGGTGCGTCTCCTGTTAATATACGGGTGGAGCGAGGGGATCTCAAACGCTCCAGGATGGGCCATATGAAAGGGCATCCGTCATAAGGAAAAGCGGGGTTGAAGTCGCGGCAAAGACCGAAGTCCTGAAGGAGCGATCAAAGAACATGTAGTCAGGAACTGGGAATAACCAACAGCGTACATGCGGTCCAAAGGATGATTGCCACACCCATTGTGGCGAATCACAAAAACACAAGGGACGACATCTCTCGAATCTGAACAATATAATACATACAGTGTAGGGTGAGAATATTATAAAATTCTTCAGTAGATATTCCCATATCCTACAAACAGTAGGCATAAGCAATTCATGCATATACAATATTCATACAAAATCATACACATCAATCTTGAAACCGTAAGGAAACTAAAGATAATATCACAATAATCGATCGAGTAATAATATGTACAATCAGAAACTCCATTTCTCATATCTTTCTCAATTTTCTCAACATAGTGAAGGCTTATTCTCTAGAGAGATACATTCACATTTCACAATTTCACAGAGGACCATAGATTGCTAGGACATGAGCTCATTCCTATTAAATCACCAAACTTCATTTTTTCCATTTTCGGATCACTCAGGGTCTATGCCTAGCCGATACGTCTATTGACTCATAACTTTTCTAGGGAAGTCCTTCTTTTTTCCTTCCCTCTCAATTCTTTCTAAGCCTTGTTTTGTTTTCCCCATATGTTTCAAACATACAGTAAGATATGTACATCCTGTCATAGAATTTCACCCTTTGCACATCTCATTATCCTGGTAGAATTGAAGTTCCAGGCATAACAATTTATTACCATAGCAAATGACCATTTCAATCTTAAGGAAAATTTCACATGACACTTCAATGTGTCCAAAACAACCTGTAAAATATTTAGGGCAATCAGAGTTATATAACTACTTCAAGAAATAGGAAACTGGTGGTCAAAAGCCACAAATTCATAGTCCAACTTGGGTTCTCAAAATATTTAGCCCTAGAATTCTGAATCATGGTACAAGAAAATTCACAAAGGTATTTCAACATGTTATTAGTCCTGTGTAAAATTGTAGGAGCTATCTCAATCAATTGCTATGATAAAAATTAGACAAATTTGTTACTTCAGATTCTAACAATTAGAATAGCAAGTTACAATTTGGTTCCTAATTTTTTTTGAGGTATCAAACCTCAGAATTAACCTCTAACAATATTTCGTTGTTTAGTTTAAGAGGTTAACTACAACATACAATTTTCATGGCTTATGAAACTATCCACAAAATTTCTAGAAAATTCGTGAAAAGTTCTGATTCCAGACAGAAATCAAGTCCAAGCAACCTAGTTCCAATTTCACTTGAGAGAAAACCCATTTTAAGACCATCCAAACACAACACAAAAATTCATACATCAATATCAATATGTTATTCATCAATATCATCAAAAATTTTGGAATTAGGGTAAGCTAAAATAGAATTGAAAAATTTCATAAGAAAGGCGCAGGAAAACCTACTCTTGAAGGTTTCGACAAGTTTTATCTCTAGCTTGCTTCAAGGTGGGATTTCTTCACAACAAAACTCCCACACAACTTCAAACCCTCCTCTGATCTATGATGGATGTGCAAGAAGGATGAGGTTTTTGAAATTTCAATCGGTTATAATTGTAGAGGTGGAAGTGTAGATCAATTTTTGTGAAGGAAGATTTGGGTTTTGATGATTCTAAGCTAGGGTTTTTGTGAGATGAAAGCAAGATGGAGCTCTTGGCTATGGAGGCACTTCACCTCTGGTTTTTCCCTTGCAAGGCCGAGAATGATGCTTGGCTTGGTTAAGAAGATTAAGTGACTAGGCTTGTAATAAATGCAAGGCAAGATATTTGTTAAAAAATCATGATGAATTGGTGACTAGGCTATGATGGATGGCTAGGATTTGATCTTGGATTCCAAGATTAAATCTTGGCCTTCACTTGTCTTGATTTGGGGGATATTATCTAGTTGTAGTAATGGGAGTGTCTTCGGTGTTAAAAACCGCACAGAAATCTCACCAACGGGTAAATCCGTACCATCCTGATATTACCCGTAAAGCAATTCTAAGCATAACATTATCATTTCCACACATGTCTAATCTTATTTTCATGTTCCCTAAACCTCCCTCATTTGAGAACAACAAGGAAGGGTCTTTTTCATTTTTCCCCTGTGTGGCTTAACAAAGAAAACGATGCCTCGCATGTGAATTCCACGATGATCCTTCGAAGGGGTTTGTAAGGTTTTCTGCTGCCTTTCTTGTGAAATTTTTTCAATTCTGTTTTAGCTTGCCCTAATTTCGAAAATTTTGATTATATTGATGATTAACATATTGATATTGATGTCTAAATTTTTGTGTTGTGTTTGGATGGTTTTAAAATGGTTTTTTCTCAAGTGAAATTGGAACTAGGTTCCTGGACTAATTTCTGTTCTATGGTCAGAACCTTTCACGAATTTTCTGGAAATTTTGTGAATGGTTTCATGAGCCATGAAAATTATATGTTGTAGTAACCTCTTAAACTAAACACACGAAATATTGTTAGAGGTTAATTTGAGGTTTGATACCTCAAAAAAAATTAGGAACCAAATTGTAACTGCTATCTGAATTGTTGAGGCTGAAGTAACAAATTTGTCTGAATTTTTTATCACAGCAATTGATTGAGATAGCTCCTGAAATTTTTACAGGACTAATAACATGTTGAAATACCTCTCTGAATTTTCTTGTACCATGATTCGATCGAATTCTAGGGCTAAATATTTTGAGAAAACAAGTCTAGACTATGAATTTGTGTCTGACCACCAGATTTGCCTATTTTATTGAAGGGGTTATATTTTGTAACATCCTCCTGCTTTATGGATTCCGATTGTCCCTACAAACCAACACTGGTCTTTCAGCATGCTTTGCCCTCACTCACATGCTTCCTAGGAAAACTCCCAGGAGGTCACCTATCCAAAATTACCCCAAGTCAAGCACGCTTAACTATGGAGTTCTTCGTGATGGGCTAAAGAAAGATGCATCTTTGTGGCATAGGTAGTACCAATCAATTCATATAAGCCCTCCTTAACTGTCTAGTCCCATACCTGCAGACTTCAGATCCCTCTCATTCGGGTGTGTAATCGGTTCATTCATGTACCCTGGCTGAAGGCAGGAGCCGCTCCTTGGGTGCCTAACAGGCGGATCACTCCAAGCCTCGTCAGGGTGTTACATGCCCACCAGCTTGGTTGGTCCCAGAACCACACCATCCTGGGAAAGGTCAGGCTCTGATACCATTTGTAACATCCCTTGCTTTATGGATTGCAATGTCCCTACAAACCAACACTAGTCTTTCAACGTGCTTTGTCCTCGCTCACATGCTTCCTAGGAGGTCACCCATCCCAAAATTAACCCAAGTCAAGCACACTCACTGTGGAGTTCTTTCGTGATGGGCTACCAAAGGAAAGATGCATCTTTGTTGCATAAGTAGTACCAATCAATTCATATAAGCCTCCTCCTGTCTAGTCCCATACCTCTGCGACTCAGATCACTCTGATTCGGTGTGTAATCGGTTCATTCATGTACCTGGGCTGGAGGCGGAGCCGCTCCTTGTCGTGCCTTCTCGCATCGGCTATCACTCCTTGACTCGTCCCGGGCGTTACATGAAAGATTTGAGAGTCTCTCAGCCAACGTGTGACTATCTCAACCACACGAATGTGGCGAACAATCTCTCCTCCCTGATGACACCAATCCAGGAATATCATCGGGCCATGGTTCATCCACGAGACTTAGTTCCTGTCTCCTTGAACTCAAGGATATAGATGTATGATCCTATAGAACAAATCCTGTTCAAGTAAGGTCCTTAAGATTGGAATGGTTGTTTGGTATGGTAATAAATTATTGTGCCTGGAACTTCAATTCTACCAGGATAATGAGATATGGAAATGACGAAATTCTATGATAGTATGTACATATCTTAAGAATGGGGTTATACTTGGGAGGATGTTACATTATGGTATAATTCATCCTTGGAGGACCTTGAGGAATGGACTAACTATGCTTGCTTAGTAAATGTCATGCATTATAATGTTATATATGTGTATAACATGGTTTGGAATGTTGTGGATTGCCACACTTAGCTTGGTATTGAGCCTGATCAACTCAATAATTCTTGTTTGGTGTGACAGGGATCGATGACTTCAAATCGGCAAACTGGAGGGGAAGGGAATAACGCCGAAATGATGGACACCTTCGTGAAATGGGCAGCTATGAGAGAACAAGCAGAGTCGCCAAGGATAATGGAAAGGTTGGATCGACATGCGGAAGGAAATCCGTTGGAAATCCTGGAGGAGTAAAGGACGTGGAATACCAGGAAGTTCAGAGTTCAAGAAAGCAACCCCTCCTTTTCGAGGAGCCTTCAACCCAAGTAAAGCGAAGAATGGATTAAGGCCATGGAGAAAATTTTCTGGTTCTTCCTTGCAGAGATCCAAAAGTGGCTTTCGCTACTTACATGCTAGAGCCGGATGCAGAATTTTGGTGGGTTGGCACTAAGGGGTTGTTCGAAGCTTCTCGGGCTGAAGTCACCTGGGATATCTTCAAAGAAGCTTTCTACCACAAATATTTTCCTGTTTCGGTGAGAAATGCAAAGGAGCTGGAATTCATGGCACTTAAGCAAGGATTTATGAGCATCAGAGTATACGGCCAAGTTCGAGGAGCTCTGCAAGTTTTCCACTATCTCCAGCACAATCCTAATGAAGCTTGGAAATGCATAAAGTATGAAGGAAGATTACGTGAAGACATTGAAGCTCTCTGGGACTTTTAGAGACAGGGATTATGCAACATTGGTGAACAAGTGCCGTCGTCCAGAGGACTCCAATAAGAAGCTAGCAATGGCAGAGTCTGCTAAGGACACTTCTAACAAAAGGTTGGCACTTGAGGACCAAAGCTTTGAGGAGGCTTCGCCCCAAAAAGAAGCAATTCCGAGCCATCCCATATGAAGACAAACAGCTACCAAAGTCAATGTGTGGCAAGATTGCCCAAAATGTGGGAAGAATCATGGGAACGACCTTCTTGGCTGGACAATACGTATGCTCCTCTGGGAAACTGGGACATAAGATCTGGGAGTGTCCGAAAGATATCCAAAGCCTGAGAAGCCAACTACAAAGCCACAACGATAGTGTAGGTCTTTACCATAAGTGCTGAAGGGACGTCACTACCCAAGAATTCGACCTAAGCTAGGAACGTTTAGGATTTGAGTGAATTTTTGAACTGTATGTGTGAATTCCTTATTTGATTTATGAATGTTGTCTTTTGAAATTGTTTTCAAAGGAATTTTGAGGGCAAAATTCTTTTTAAGGTGGGTGGTAATGTAACACCCAAAAAATTACTTAAAAATTAATTTGAGCTTTGTTAGTCGTAATTTTAAAAATATAACAGTTAAGAGCGATGAGGGTGGCCCAATACGTTTAAAAAAAAAAAATTTTCGGGCGGGGTGAATAGTAACCTTGTGGGTCCCAGCCTCCAGGTGAACCTTAATTTAGGACCCGAGGTGCGAAATTAAGAAAATATGAGAATAAGGTTAGAAATATGTGGGAATGAAAATTTTATACCTAGAATTAATTTCGGTAATATCGGGTAGATCGGGTACGGTGTTTACCCGTTCGGTGAGATTTTGGTGTGTGGTTTTTGACACGAAAGATACTTATCACTACAACTAAATAATATCTACCTAATCAAGACAAGTGAAGGCCAAGATCTAATCTTGGAAGCCAAGATCTAATCAAATCCAAGATCAAATCCTATCCATCATAGCCTAGTCATCAAAACTCATCATGATCTTGGATAAATATCTTGGCTTGTATTTATTACAAGCCTAGTCACCAATCTTCCTCCCAAAGCCAAGCATCATTCTTGGCCATTCCAGGGAGAAATCAGAAGTTGGAAGTCCTCCATATCCAAGAGCTTCACCTTGTGTTCATCTCACAAAAACCCTAGCTTAGAATCATCAAAACCCAAATCTTCCTTCACAAAAATTGATCTACACTTCCACCTCTACAATTATAACCGATTGGAATTTCAAAAACCTCATCCTTCTTGCACATCCATCATTGATCAGAGGAGGGTTTGAGGTTGTGTAGGGAGTTTTGGTTGTGAAGAAATCCCACCTTGAAGCAAGCTAGAGATAGAAACTTGCTGAACCTTCAAGAGTAGGGTTTTCTGCGCCTTTCTTGTGAAATTTTTCAATTCTGTTTTAGCTTGCCCTAATTCCGAAAATTTTGATGATATTGATGATTAACATATTGATATTGATGTATGAATTTTTGTGTTGTGTTTGGATGGTTTTAAAATGGGTTTTCTCTCAAGTGAAATTGGAACTAGGTTGCTGGACTTGATTTCTGTTCTGTAATCAGAACTTTTCACGAATTTTCTGGAAAATTTGTGGGTGGTTTCATGAGCCATGAAAATTATATGTTGTAGTTAACCTCTTAGACTAAACACAGGAATTTTCTTAGGGTTAATTCTAAGGTTTGATGCCTCAAAAAAATTAGGAACCGAATTGTAACTGCCCTGTCTGAATTGTTGAGACTGAAGTAACAAACTTGCCCAATTTTTAATCATAGCAATTGATTGAGATAGCTCCTGAAATTTTTACACAAGACTAATAACATGTTGAAATACCTCTGTGAATTTTCTTGTACCATGATTCCATCAAATTCTAGGGCTAAATATTTTGAGAACACAAGTCTGGACTATGAATTTGTGGCTTCTGACCACCAGATTTGCCTATTTTATTGAAGTGGTTATATAACTCTGATTGCCCTGAAATTTTTACAGGTTGTTTTAGACACATTGAAGTGTCATGTGAAATTTTCCTTAAGGTTGGAATGGTTGTTTGGTATGGTAACAAATTGTTGTGCCTGGAACATCAATTCTGCCAGGATAATGAGATGTGGAAATGGCTGAAATTCTATGATAGTATGTACATATCTTCCTGTATATTTTGAAACATATGGGGAAAAAAGAAACAAGGCTTAGAAAGAATTGAGAGGGAAGGCAAAAAGAAGGACTTCCCTAGAAAAGTTATGAGTCGATAGATGTATCGGCTAGGCATAGACCTGAGTGATCCGGAAATGGAAAAAATGAAGTTCGTGATTTGAATAGGAATGAGCTCATGTCCTAGCTATGGTCCTCTGTGAAATTGTGAGTGTGAATGTATCTCTCTGTGAGAATAAGCCTTCCCTATGTTGAGAAAATTGAGAAAGATATGAGAAATGAAGTTTCTAATTGTACATATTATTACTCGATTGATTATTGTGATATTATCCTTAGTTCCCCGGCCTCCTGGTTTTCAAGATTTCTGTGTATGATTTTGTATGAATATTGTATATGCATGAATTGCTTATGTTTATGTGTGTAGTATATGGGGGAAACTACTCTACTGAGAATTTTATAATATTCTCACCCCTATATGTTTGTTTCGTTCGCCTCCAGGTTAAGCCAGGGGATGAGGACCTATGCAAAGAAGTGTAGGATTGTTGTAGTATAGTTCCTTTTATTCCTGTACTTAGTGAAATGAGTATGTATATAAATGTATTAGAAGACAAATATGTACTAAAGCTCATAGAGGAGCTTCCTTATGTATTTTAGCTGTATGTTTAATAAACTTGATGTTTACTTGTAATATGTTTTAATAGAATTACACTTAGTTATCTCGAACGTAAATCAAGCTTGCTATAGATAATTAAGAGAGGTTCGCTAATTAACAAGTAACAACTCGAGTATGATATCATAGCTTAAGAATGAGGTTGTACTTGGGAGGATGTTACATTATGGTATCAGTAGGATACCTGGGCTCCTGACGGTGGAGGGAGACAGGCTGGCAACCCCACCCACAATGCCAGGTGTGCCAAGCCCATGAACCATCACTTTTTTGTAACATCCCCTGCTTCTTTATGGATCGGCAACTTGCCCACAAACCAGGACGGGTCTTTTCAACATGCTTTGTCCTCACTCACACGTTTCCTGGGAAAACTTCCCAGGAGGTTACCCATCCCAAATTACCCAAGTCAAGCATGCTTAACTTGTAGTTCTTTCGTGATGGGCTACCAAAAGAAAGATGCATCTTTGTGGCATAAGTAGTACCAATCAATTCATATAAGTCTTCCTTAACGTATAGTCCCATAAAAAATTCTGAGTAATATTAATATCAATATCACTTGAGAGAAAACCCATTTTAAAACCATCCAAACACAACACAAAAATTCATACATCAATATCAATATGTTAATCATCAATATCATCAAAATTTTCGAAATTAGGGCAAGCTAAAAATAAATTGAAAAATTTCACAAGAAAGGGAGAAAACCTACTCTTGAAGGTTCAAAGTTCTATCTTAGCTTGCTTCAAGGTGGGATTTTTCACAACCAAAACTATAGGCATAGACCCTGAGTGATCCGAATGGAAAAAAATGAAGTTCTGATTCTCAATAGGAATGAGCTCATGTCCTGATGTCTATGGTCCTTCTGAAATTGTGAAATGTGAATGTATCTCCATGGATTTCGTAATGGGTTTACCAGGACGTCTTCAGGCTATGATGCTATATGGGTCATAGTGGATAGACTTACCAGTCCGCTCACTCTTACCCATCAAAGCTAATTATCCTTTAGATAGGTTAGCTTCCTTGTATATCCAAGAGATAGTGAGGCTACACGGTGTTCCTTCTTCAATAGTTTCCAGAGGGACCCCCGTTTTACTTCAAGGTTCTGGAGCTTTCCACGGGCCTTTGGAACCAAGCCTATGTTTGAGTACGGCTTATCACTCAAACGGATGGGTAGACCAAACGCACCATACAAACTTTGGAAGAGATGCCAGGGCATGCGTGATCCAAGAAAGGGAGTTGGGATAAAGTACTTCCGCTGGTGGAGTTTGCTTATAATAACAGCTATCATGCTAGTATTGGCATGGCCTCATACGAAGCCTTGTATGGAAGGAAATGTCAGTCCCCATTGTGTTGGTACGATTCCAGGAGAAGCAAGATTGTTGGACCCAATCAGTTAATCAGACGATCGACAAATCCAGAAGATTAAGGATAAATCCTCGCTGTAGAGTCGTCAAAAGAGTTATGCAGATAACCGAGAAAGACTTTAGAGTTTAAGAGGGAGAACACGATTTCGTAAGGTCACACCCACTACGAGCGTAGGTAGAGTCTTGAAGGTCAAAAAGTTGTCACCTAGGTTTATAGGTCTTTTTCAAATTCTTCGACGAATGGGCAGCTGCCTTATCAAAAGCCCTACCCCGTCTTTATCCAATCTCCATGATGTCTTCCATATATCTCAACTTAGAATGTACCACCCAGACTCCACCTATATCATTGACCCCAAATCTAGACAGTACGGGACGACTTGACGTTTCAAATGCCTCCCGCTGAGATCGTGGATAGAGAGATCAAGCAACTGAGGAAAAGCAATGCAACTAGTCAAAGTAGCTTGGGTGGGCCAAGGAAATGAAGAATTCACATGGGAGTTAGAGTCAACTATGAAGAAAGACTATCCGATTGTTTCCAGGTACGAAATTTTGAGGCAAAATTTTTTTCTTAGGTGGGTGGTAGTAACATCCTAGTTTTCTTCAGATATTAATTGAGGAAAACTTAATAGGAATATTAGAATTCTATAGACGTGGTTATGATGAGCACGACTCCATGAGCGAGACAAATATATATATATATATATATATATATATATATATATATATATATTTGAGTACTTCATGGGCCCGCAGCCGCCGAGGCCATCGAAACTAGAAGGGACGAGAGGTGCCCCAAAGTTAGGGAACATGAAAATAAGATTAGACATGTGAGAAATGATAATGTTATGCTTAGAATTGCTTTATGTAATATCGGGTACGGTGTTTACCCGTTCGTTAAGATTTCAGTGTGCGATTTTAACATCAAAACACTCCCATTACTACAACTAGATAATATCCCCCAAATCAAGACAGTGGAAGGCCAAGATTTAATCTTGGAATTCCAAGATCAAATCCTATCCATCATAGCCTAGTCACCAAATTCATCATGATTTTTTAACAAATATCTTGCCTTGCATTTATTACAAGCCTAGTCACTTAATCTTCTTAACCAAGCCAAGCATCATCTCGGCCTTGCAAGGGAAAAACTAGAGGGTGAAGTGCCTCTATAGCCAAGAGCTCCATCTTGCTTTCATCTTACAAAACCCTAGCTTAGAATCATCAAAACCCAAATCTTCCTTCACAAAAATTGATCTATACTTCCACCTCTACAATTATAACCGATTGAAATTTCAAAAACCTCATCCTCTTGCACATCCATCATAGATCAGAGGAGGGTTTGAAGTTGTGTGGGAGTTTTGGTTGTGAAGAAATCCCACCTTGAAGCAAGCTAGAGATAGAAACTTGTGAACCTTCAAGAGTAGGGTTTTGCCTTTCTTGTGAAATTTTTCAATTCTGATTTAGCTTGCCCAAATTCCAAAATTTTGATGATATTGATGATTAACATATTGATATTGATGTATGAATTTTTGTGTTGTGTTTGGATGGTTTTAAGTGGGTTTTCTCTCAAGTGAAATTGGAACTAGGTTGCTGGACTTATTTTGTCGAATTAACTTTTCATGAATTTTCTGAAATTTTGAGGATGGTTTCATGAGCCATGAAAATTATATGTTGTAGTAACCTCTAAACTAAACACATGAAATTTTTTAGAAGTTAATTCTAAGGTTTGATACCTCAAAAAATTAGGAACCGAATTGTAACTTGCGTCTAAATTGTTGAGACTAAAGTAACAAATTTTCTCGAATTTTTTATCATAGTAATTGATTGAGATAGCTCTGAAATTTTTACACAAGACTAATAACATGTTGAAATACCTCTGTGAATTTTCTTGTACCATGATTCCATCGAATTCTAGGGCTAAA
>JAMLFY010000017.1:3629787-3673893 GCA_030441495.1 Dalbergia oliveri
CACCATAGGATAAAATGAGTGGTCCCCATCTCACTCACTCAACACATCCAGAAATAAAAAATGTGTGTGCATTTGTTGTGCAATTTTATTGTTCAATACATTACCCTTTCCTATGGGTATCTTCTTGCAATATCCACCCAGCTTTGATCACTCAAATAGTATTTTAGTATGAAATATTAGCCAAGGCATGGTGGCATTGGTTGGTCATATCCTAAAATTGTAAAATTTTGCACTAATGGCAGGTTGGTACATTTTGAGACAAGGCAAAGTGATTGGGATCATTGCTCCTAGTTTGAAAAACCTGTAAGTACCAATGGAGAGTTTTGACGAGAGAAGAAAAAATAATAAAATAAAAATGAGACTCTTCATGATTGTATTTTAGCTACCGCACAACAAACGGTTATGGCAACAGACATTTATAGTCTTACTCTTGCACTACACTTTCAAAGTAGAAAATATGAAAATATGGCAAAAAACTACAAATGTTTCTTAAAAAGTTTTGTATGTCTTTAATTTTTTTAATTTAAGAATGCTTCTTAAACCTTAATTTCATTCATATATAGTTAAATACAATTGATTTTCTTCTCCTTTTGCTTCTTTTGTACCTCACCAAATACATACATATATATATAATTATACCTAGTGACAAATATGCTATTGTTTAGATTCATATCATAAATTTCTTTTTTTTTATCCCTTGAGGTATTTTTATTTATCGTTGCAAGTAAATTAAATTACTTCAAATTTGTTATGCATTATTATTCTTCTTCTACTTAATACTATTATTACTATTATTATGAAAAAGCGTAATGTTATGGAACAACAAAATTGCACAACAAATGCACACCATAGACCTTATCACCATAAGATGTAATGAGTGGTCCCCTCTCATATCACTCGCTCATCACATTCGATAGTGATAAAATGCATGGTGTGCATTTGTTGTGCAATTTTGTTTTTCAATACATTACACTTTCCTATCGGTATCTTCTTGCATATCATCCAACCAACTTTTATCACACAATGCATCTTCAATGCATTCAGGTTTGATGGTGGAGATGAAAGCATAGTTTGCCATATTTCAAAGGGATGATCTCGTTCTCACACCCTTGGAAATGTCTCGATGAACTCTGTTATGAGAACGTCTTTAAATCAGAAACTCCTTTATAATTTTTGTAGCTTTGAGGTTCTTCAACTTCTCCTTCATCTTCATATTACTCTTCTTCACTATCAGAAATACAACTTTTTGATTGCTTTGGAGTCCTAAGCAAGCTTTCTAAAGTGTCTATGTTCTCAGTCTACTTTCTAAAGGTATGGCTTTCATCTGCTTCTTTTTTGTAGAAACTTTGAGATTCAGCTTTTAGAATTTTCACATAGTTCTTTTGCATACGTAACTAAGTTATCACATAGCCCCTTTATAGGTGTTTTCAACTTGTCCTTAATATTGAGGGGCAATTTGAAATTACTAAACTGACCAAATTTGCTTTCAGAACAAGTACCATCCTTTTGCCATTCAAAGCTCCAAAAATTAATATTTATTCCATGTAGATTTGGCGAATACTTATTTAATTGAGGTACCAAGCTTTGAATCTAAGAATAAATACATTAAATCGTGTAAACTAGATACAAAATGCCTATAAGAAAAGCAACCAAAATAAATTTATGAGATAAATGACAATAAATATATGAAAACTAACTATCAAATTGTGTTTTGGTACAAAATGCTAGCCAAGGCATGGTGGCATTGGTTGGCCAAAGTCCAGGAATTGTAAAATTTTGCACTGATGGTAGGTTGGTACATTTTGCAACAAGGCAAAATGATTGGGGTCATTGCTCCTCTAGTTTGAAAAACCTTAACTACCAATGGAGGGTTTTGAAGAAGAAAAAATAATAAAATAAAAATGAGTCTCTTCATGATTGAATTCTAGCTACTACACGACCAATGGTTATGCCAACAGACATTTATAGTCTTATTCTTGTACAAAAATTTCAAAGTTGGAAATATGAAAATATGGGAAAAAGCTACAAATGTTTCTTAAAAAGTTTTATATGTCTTTAACTTCTTTTATTTAAGAATACTTCCTCAACCTTAATTTCATTCCTATATAGATAAATAAAATTGATTATTCTTTTTCCCTTTTTGCTTTTTTTGTATCTCACCAAATACATACATACATACATATATATATATATATATATATATATATATATATATATATAGTGACAAATATACTATTGTTTAGATTCATATCATCAATTTCTTATTTTTTTATGCATTGAGGTATTTTTATTTATCATTGCAAGTAAATTAAAATACTTCAAATTAGTTATGCTCTATTCTTCTTCTTCTTCTTCTTAATACGTTATTACTATTATTATGAAAAAGAGTAATGTTATAGGAACAATAAAATTGCACAACAAATGCACACCACCAACTTTATCACCAAAGGATGTAATGAGTGGTCCCACTCATCTCACTCATTCATCACATCCGATAGTGATAAAATGTGTGGTGTTCATTCAATACATAACCTTTTCCTATGGGAATCTTCTTGCACAACATCCACCTAACTTTGATCACTCAAAGCATCTTCAATGCATTCAGGTTTGATGGTGGAGATGAAAGCACAATTTGCCATATTTCTTAGGGATGATCTGTTCTCACACCCTTGGAAATGTCTCCAAGAACTCCGTTCTAGAAACATTCTTTAAATCAGAAACTCCTTTGTAGTTTTTGTAGCTTTGAGCTTCTTCAGCTTCTCCTTCATCTTCAGCATTACACTTTTTCATTATCAAAAATACTACCTTTTGATTGCTTTGAAATAATTGCATTCACCAAACTTGCTTTCAGAACAAGTACCATCCTTTTCTCATTCAAAGCTCCAAAAATTCATATATGTTCCATGTAGATTTGGCCAATACTTTTTTAATTAAGGTACCAAGCCTTGAAACTTAATAATAAAAAAATTTAATCATGTAAACTAGATACAAAATGCCTATAAGAAAAGCAACCAAAATAAATTTATGAGATAAATGATAGTAAATATATGAAGACTAACTCACCAATGTTGAATCAAATTCTATTTTAGTACAAAATGATGGCCAAGGCATGGTGGCATTGGTTGGCCATTGTCCAAGAATTGTAAAATTTTGCACTGATGGCATGTTGGTACATTTTGAAACAAGGCAAAGTGATTGGGGTCATTGCTCTACTAGTTTAAAAAACTAGTAACTACCAATGGAGGGTTTTCACTAGAAGGAAAAATAATAAAATAAAAATAAGACTCTTCATGATTATATTCTATCTATCGCACAACCAATGGTTATGCCAATAGACATTTATAGTCTTATTCTTGCACTAGAAATTCAAAGTGGAAAATATGAAAATATGGTAAAAAACTACAAATGTTTCTTAAAAAGTTTTGAATGTATTTAACTTTTTTTATTTATGAATACTTCTCCAACCTTAATTTCATTCCTATATAGTTAAATACAATTGATTTTTCTTTTGCCCTTTTTGCTTCTTTTGTGCCTCACCAAATACATACATACACACACACACACACACACATATATATAGTTACTTTTACCTAGTGACAAACATACTATTGTTTAGATTCAGATCATAAATTTCTTTTTTTTATGCCTTCAGGTATTTTTATTTATCGTTGGAAGTAAATTAAAATACTTCAAATTTGTTATGCTCTATTCTTCTTCTCCTTCTTCTTCTTAATACTATTATTACTATTATTATGAAAAAGAGTAATGTTATGGGAACAATAAAATTGCACAATAAATGCACACCATAGACCTTATCACCATAGGATATAATGAGTGGTCCCCACTCATCTCACTCACTCAGGACATTGATAGTGATAAAATGTGTAGTGTGCATTTGTTGTGCAATTTTGTTCTTCAATGCATTACCCTTTCCTATGGGTGCCTTCTTGCACAGCATCCACCCAACTTTGATCACTCAAAGCATCTTCAATGCATTCAGGTTTAATGGTGGAGATGAAAGCACATTTTGCCATATTTCTAAGGGATGATCTAGTTCTCACACCCTTGGAAATGTCTCCATGAAATCGTTCTAGAAACTATCTTTAAATCAGAAAGTCCTTTGTACTTTTTGTAGCTTTGATGTTCTTCATCTTCAGAATTACTCTTACTTCGTTATCAAAATTACTACTTTTTAATTGTTTTGGAGTCCTTAGCAAACTTTCTAAAATGTCTATGTTCTAAGTCAACTTTCTGAAGGTATGGCATTCATTTTCTTCCTTTTTGTAGAAACTTTTACATTCAACTTCTCAAAATTTTCACGTAGCCTTTTTGCATATGTAACCAAGTTATCACATAGCCCTTTCATGGGTGTTTTCAACTTATCCTTCATCTTGAGGGACAATTTGAATAACTGAATTGACCAAATTTGCTTTCAGAATAAGTACCATCCTTTCGCCATTCAAAGCTCCAAAAATTCATATTTGCTCCATGTAGATTTGGCCAATACTTATTTAATTGAGGTACCAAGCTTTGAACAATAAGAATAAAAACATTAAATCATGTAAATTGGATACAAAATGCCTATAAGAATAACAACAAAAATAAATTTATGAGATAAATGACGATAAATATATGAAGACTAACTCACCAACATTGAATCAAATTGTGTTTTGGTACAAAATGCTGGCCAAGGCATGGTGGCATTGGTTGGCCAGTTCAAGAATTGTAAAATTTTGCACTGATGGCAAGTTGGTAAATTTTGAAATAGGGCAAAGTGATTGGCATCATTGCTCCATTAGTTTGAAAAGTTAACTACCAATGGATGGTTTTGACGAGAAAAGAAAAAATAATAAAACAAAATGAAACTCTTCATGATTGTATTCTATCTATCACATAACTAATGGCTATGCCAACAGGCATTTTTAGCCTTATTCATGCACAACAATTTCAAAGTGGAAAATATGAAAATATGGGAAAAAACTACAAATGTTTCATAAAAAGTTATGTCATTAACTTTTTTTATTTAAGAATATTTCTTCAACCTTAATTTCATTCCTATATAGTTAAATGCAATTGATTTTTCTTCTGCCTTTTTGCTTCTTTTGTATGTCACCAAATACATACATATATATATATATATATATATATATATATACCTTGTGACAAATATACTATTGTTTATATTCATATCATAAATTTCCTCATCTTTTTATGCCTTGAGGTATTTTTATTTATCGTTGCAAGTAAATTAAAATACTTCAAATTTATTATGCATTCTTCTTCTTCTTCTTCATAATACTATTATTACTATTATTATGAAAAGAGTAATGTTATGGGAATAACAAAATTGCATAACAAATGCACATCGCAAACCATATCACCATAGGATGTAATGAGTAGTCCCCATTCATCTCACTCACTTATCACATCCGATAGTGATAAAATGTGTGGTGTGCATTTGTTGTGCAATTTTGTTCTTCAATATATTACCCTTTCCTATGGGTATCTTCTTGTATACCATCCACCCAACTTTGATCACTCAAAGCATCTTCAATGCATTCTAGTCTGATGGTGGAGATGAAAGCATAGTTTGCCATATTTCTAAGGGATGATCTATTTCTCACCCTTGGAAATGTCTGCAAGAACTTTATTATGAGAAACTATCTTCAAATCAGAAACTCCTTTGTAGTTTTTGTAACTTTGAGGTTCTTCAGCTTCTTCTTCATCTTTAAAGTACTCTTACTTCTTTATCAGAAACACTACTTTTTGATTGCTTTGGAGTCCTGAGCAAGCTTTTTGAAATGTCTATGTTTTGAATTCTACTTTATGACGACATGGCTTTCATTTGGTTCCATTTGGTTCCTTTTTGTAGAAACTTTTACATTCAGTTCTAGAATTTTCACGTAGCTCTTTTGCATATGTAACCAAGTTATCACATAGCCCTTTTATAGGTGTTTTCAACCTGTCCTTCATATTGAGGGACAATTTGAAATAATGAATTAACCAAATTTGCTTTCAGAACACGTATCATCCTTTTGCCATTTAAAGCTCCAAAAATTACTATTTGCTACATGTAGATTTGGCCAATACTTATTTAATTGAGGTACCAAGCTTTGAATATGTAAGAATAAAAACATTAAATCATGTAAACTAGATACAAAATGCCTATAAGAATAGCAACCAAAATAAATTTATGAGATAAATAACAGTAAATATATGAAGACTACCTCACCAATGCTGGCCAAGGCATGGTGGCATTGGTTGGCCACTATCTAGGAATTGTAAAATTTTGCACTGATGGTAGGTCAGGACATTTTGAAACAAGGCAAAGTGATTGGGGTCATTGCTCTACTAGTTTGAAAACTTTAACTACCAATGGACGTTTTGACGAAGAAGAAAAAATAATAAAATAAAAATGAGACTCTTCATGTTGTATTCTAGTTACCGCACAACCAATGGCTATGCCAACAGGCATTTATGGTCTTATTCTTGCACTACAATTTCAAAGTGGAAAATATGAAAATATGGGAAAAAACTACAAATGTTTCTTAAAAAGTTTTGTATGTCTTTAACTTTTTTTCATTTAAGAATATTTCTTCAACCTTAATTTCATTCCTATATAGTTAAATACAATTGATTTTTCTTTTGCCCTTTTGTTTCTTTTGTACCTCACCCAATACATACATACATACATACATATATATATATATATATATATATATATAGAGAGAGAGAGAGAGAGAGATAATTACTTATACCTAGTGACAAATATACTATTGTTTTGATTCATATCATAAATTTCTTAATTTTTTTACTTCTTAGGTATTTTTATTTATCATTGCAGGTAAATTAAAATACTTCAAATTTGTTATGCATTATTCTTCTTCTACTACTTCTTCTTCTTCATAATACTATTATTACTATTATTATGAAAAAGAGTAATGTTATGAGAACAACAAAATTGCACAACAAATGCACACCATAGACCTTATCACCCTAGGATGTAAAAAATGGTCGCCACTCATCTCACTTACTCATTACATCCGATGGTGATAAAATGTGTGGTGTGCATTTGTTGTGCAATTTTGTTCTTTAATACATTACCCTTTACTATGGGTATTTTCTTGCACAACATCCACCCAATTTTGATCACTCAAAGCATCCTCAATGCATTCAGGTTTGATGGTGGAGATTAAAGCACAATTTGCCATATTTCTAAGGGATGATCTGGCTCTCACACCCTTAGAAATGTCTCCAAGAACTCTGTGAGAAACTCTTTAAATCAAAAACTCCTTTGTAGTTTTTGTAGCTTTGAGGTTCTTCAGCTTTTCTTCATCTTTAGATTACTCTTCTTCATTATCAGAAATACTACTTTTTGATTGCTTTGGAGTCCTGAATAAGCTTTCTAAAGCGTCTATGTTCTGAGTCTACTTTCTGAATGTATGGCTTTCATCTGCTTCCTTTCTGTTGAAACTTTGAGATTCAACTTCTTAGAATTTTCATGTAGCTCTTTTGCATAGTAACCAAGTTATCACATAGTCTCTTTTATGGGTGTTTTCAACCTATCCTTAATATTGAGGGACAATTTGAAATAACTGAATTCACCAAATTTGCTTTTAGAACAAGTATCATCATTTCCCATTCAACACTCCAAAAATTAATATTTGTTCCATGTAGATTTCAATAATACTTATTTAATTGAGGTACCAAGCTTTGAATTTGTAAGAATAAAAACATTAAATTGTGTAAACTAGATACAAAATGCCTATAAGAAAAGTAACCAAAATAAATTTTTGAGATAAATGACAATAAATATATGAAGACTAACTCCCAATGTTGAATCAAATTGTGTTTTAGTACAAAATGCTAGCCAAGGCATGGTGGCATTGGTTGGCCATAGTCTAGGAATTGTAAAATTCTGCACATATGGAGGTTGGTACATTTTGAAACAAGACAAAGTGGTTGGGGTCATTGCTCCACTAGTTTGAAAATGGGTAACTACCAATGGAGAGTTTTGACGAGAAGAAAAAAAATAAAATAAAAATGAGACTCTTCATGATTGTATTCTAGCTACCACACAACCAATGGTTATACCAACAGATATCTATAATCTTATTCTTGAACTACAATTTCAAAGTGGAAAATATGAAAATATGGGAAAAAACTACAAATGTTTTTGTAATTAGACAATGGTAGTAGTATTCTTGTAATTTCATTTATAGAATAAAGGTGTCTTTGTTGTTTATTGAAAAGGCAAGGGTAGTTTAGTAATTTCTTTTATGTAGCGAAGGTATTTTTATAACTTCACTAAATAATGACATTTTTGTTATTCTTTGTAATTTTTTTCTAGACGCACTTGATTATTCTAACATTATTTGTTATTTTCATGACATTCATCTAATTTCTATTAGTTTTACTCATTTTTTTATCATTAATTAGGATTAATCTTTCAAATCAATTTCTTACTATTTATTTAATTAATGCAATTTACTAATATTGATTAGGGAATTTAACCTTATAAACAAATTGTCCTTGTCCAATATGCTAGGTTTATGTCTTAATAGTATTGATGGGTTGCATTTATGCACCCATTTTATATCCTAACTTTGAATATTTTGCATTTGAATTGTTCTTAAGTAGTATTTAATTAGTGAATTTACACTTTGTTCTCAACATGCATTATTAAATAATTTTGTAACAATTAGCATAGATTTTAGTAAATTCTTACACCTTGGAAGTTCTCTACACTTTTAATCTTTTTTTGGAGTTTTTCTGACAACAAGGACTTTCAAGTTAATGCATTAGAGCAAGAAATAAGGACTCAGGAGGACCGTCACCGCCTAGGAGCCCCCTTACCGCCCAGGCGGTAAACAGAGAGAGCTTATCATTGAGGAGCATGTACAAGACCGCCCAGGCGGTCAATCACTGCCCAGGCGGTGATAAGAGGAACCATGACTCTAGGAACACTTTGGGAGACCACTTAGGTGGTCATGCATTCATAGGCCATGTCAGCATGGGCCAATTATGCGTGTCCTTAAGGCCAGTGAGCAAAAACAAAAAAAGGAAAAGCACGCATGCGAAGAGGGGACGCAACCTAGTTTTGGAGTGGAGATTTTTTGGAAAATTTTACACACATTCTCTCACTAGAATTCCTCTCTATCTCTCTAGGCTAGGGTTCATAGTCTCTATTTTGTTCTTAAATTTTCTGGTTGTAATTGCAGCTTCTTTTCAAACATGCTCGTGAAACTCCCCCTATGGAGGAGTAATTTCTTTACCGTGCACAAGGGTAACTGACGATTAAGTTTGTTCACGAGGTTCTTGATCTTTTATCATAAATTGCAGTTGGTTTCCCTCTCCCCTTTGTCAATTCTTTCAATTTTGGTTGTGTGGATTATTGCAATTATAATTTTGTTAGAATTGTCTTTTTGATGTGATATTTTATCCATTGAGTAAAGATTTGGGATTAATCTTGTTAGAGATTAGGTTCTTATAATTGGTAATTAGACTAGCATAGGTTCATAGGATCGCATTGGTGAATTACTAGTTCATATGTTAGTCAATTTCTTAGTGAGGATGTGATTGTGTAACCATTAAGTAGAATTATACCATTGCTATGTGTTAACATTTTAATGGAAAACCACCACCACAATTTTATCTTTCGAATCAATGACTGAATAATTTTAATCCAAAGGAACCTTTGTGTAGGTAATTTCTCTTATTAGAATTTCTCTCAATTTAATTTGCTGTTAAAAATTCAAAACCTAATTTTCCAGAATTAATTACAGCACTTCCATGTAGGACGATCTGGATCGCACCCTTGCTACATTTTTTGTGCAATTCAGTAACAAAAACAAATTTTTAATTTGTTGCGAGCGGAGTTGCCTGGAAGTGGTGTCATTGATTCTTTTTCTTATTTTTGATTAATTCTCTTTTTATATACATTTATTTATTTTCATTTTTATTTTATTTTATTTTTATTCTTTTGTTTATTAATTTTTGCTTCTCTAAAAAAAAATCAATTCTATTTAATTTAAATTTTATTTTGTTTTTCCCTGTTGTATTTGGTTGCTACCGTGAATTAATTTTTATGACCCGCTCCTTCCTAATTTTCCATATTACCGATTAATCCAAAAATTGAGAAAACCGCTAAAAGGCTTAGGAAGGCCATGAGGGAAAAGTTAATTTATCAGGCAACCCCTCATCTTCTGATATAACTAGGAATTTGACAATAATTTTGCTTATTTTTCTCTTGAACGTTCTGATCTACCTAGTGTTTCAGGAACATGGGTAAAGTTAACAGGACGTTAAGGAGCTTGCTTCCCAAGACTGAACTATCAACCATTGGGAATCATTTACCTCCAACAAGTGGGTGACTTTGAGCTTAAATCAGGACTCTGCATCATCTGCCCAAGTTCCATGAGTTATTTGGGAAGACCCACACAAACACCTAAAGCAGTTCCATGTTATCTTTGTGACCATGAAGCCTTAGGGGTAACGGGACCAAATCAAGTTAAGGGCCTTCCCATTTTCCCTTGAAGGAGCTGCCAAGGACTGGTTCTTTTACATCCCCCATAGGACAATTGACAATTGGGCCAACTTGAAGCGTATATTCCTAGAGAAGTTTTCCCAGCCTTGAGGCTGACTATCAGAAAGACATTTGTGGCATCCTGTAGCTACAGGGTGAGTCTCTCTATGAGTACTGGGGAGGTTCAAGAGATTGTGTGCCAGTTGCTCGAGCATCAGGTTTAGAGAGCTCCTCATTCAATATTTCTATGAGGGACTGCTTGTTATGGAGAAGAGAATGATTGACGCCTCCTTGGGTGCCTTAGTGGACAAGACTTGTTGGCTAAGCTTTTGATTGAGAACATGGCAGAGACATGGAGAGAACACCCAGTTGGATCCAAGGCTGGTAGAGTAGCCGTTGGTGGGTGAGGTCTTTCAGCGAGAGTAGTAGGGTAGAGAAGAAACTGGATGAGCTTACAAGATTTCTGAAACAAATTGCACTAAATCAAGCTTCTCCAGTTAAGGTAGTACAGGTGTGTGGCATTTGTTCCTGTGAATCTCACACTTCAGATATGTGCCCTTAGTTGTAGGAAGATCCTACCTCAGCTGGTAACATATTTCCTGGTAGGCCTCAAAATCAGGGTGGACAGTAGGGTTACAATCCATACAGCAACACTTATAATTGGAAAGATCACCCCAACTTTAGGTGGAACAGTGCTAAGAGGAGCAACAAAAGTATGTTCCACCACAGGAGAGGTAGCAACATAACCAACCCATATTCCACCTACCACCTATCCCACAGCTTCCCAGCCCTCAACTTCTAGCACTACTTGCTCCTACCCCTTCAGAAGCACCATGGCAGGAGATGATGAAAATGATGATTGAGACATAGAGAAAATAGGAGCAAGCCATGCAAGAAATGAGAAATGCCATTGTGAGGCTTGAGAATTCTCAATCCCAGGGAAGTGCATCTACCATTCCTTCAGAGACTTCCCAACCCCAAGGGGAACATTTTTGCCATTACTTTGAGGTCTGGTAGTTTTACTTGAGGTTGTTGGTCCTTCAGAGCAGATTGTGGTTGAGAATCAGGAAGGAAGAGATAGCCTAACCAGCGATACAACAAGATGAGCATGTACCCCAGGAGAAGGAAGCAGAACAGGTAACAAGACCCATCTCATTGGCCTTCCCACAGAGAGTAGCAAGACCCAAGAGGTCCAATGAGTCAAAATTAGAGAAAAACCTCTTGGAGACTTTTCGAAAGGTAGAAGTGAACATCCCCTTGTTGGATGCAATTAGGCAGATTCCAAGTATGCCAAGTTCCTGAAAGACCTATGTACTAACAAGAGGAAGTTGAGGGGTAATGAAGTGGAGAGAGTAACCATGGGGTGAAAGCCTCCTCCCTTATTCAGCCAAGCCAGCTCCCCGTGAAGCACAAAGATCCAGGTGCGTTCAATGTTCCCTGCACCATTGGGAACCTTCACATTAGACAAGCTTTGGCAGATCTTGGGCTGGCATCAATATTATGCCCCGTTATGTATAAAGCCTTGGGTGGGAGAACTAAACCCACCAAATTGAGAGTTCAGTTGGTCAACGAGCATTCAAGTCCTAATGGGATACTTGAGGACATCCTTGTCCAGGTAAATAATTTAATTTTCCTAGCAAACTTTTATGTTTTGGCCATGGAGGATAATATCAATGCCACCGAGCACACATTAATCTTGGGGAGACCATTTTTAAAAACTATAAGAACCAAGATTGATGTGTACGCGAGTACTTTGTCATTTGAGCGTGGGGATATGAAGGCTCAGTTTTGCTTATCTAATGCCATGAAACACCCACCCGAGAAGCATTTTGTTTTTAACATTGATGTCATTGACTCCTTGATTGATAAGGTATTTGTTGGTCTGACTCTGAGAATTTTGATGAGTTGTTGGGATGGTACCCGAGTTTGAGTGTCTCAACTGTGATGGTATCACCAGTTGTGCAGGGAGTGTGCCACTATTGACGCATCCTTGATAGGGCAAATTTTTTAGAAAACTATAAAACTTTTGGTGCCTAATGCCACAAGCCTTGTCATTAATACATTCAGGAGCTGCACCCCACTTTTGAAACTACTTTAATTTTTAAGCCTGTATTATCTATTTCTCGCATTGGATATGATGATTCTGCTTTTAGAGTTGTCTAAGCTTACAGGAATAGGTACACTACCAGCCAGAATTGAAGCCTCTCCGACCATCTCAAGTATGCATTCTTAGGGGAGGGTGAAACACTACCGGTCATCATAGCCAATGGCCTCTCTAAAACCTAGGAGGATAATTTGATTGTGGTTTTGAGGAGGCACAAGAGGGCCATTGGCTAGACCTTGGAGGACATTACAGGGATTAGCCCCTCCACCTACATGCACAGGATATTTCTGGAGGAGAGGGCTAAGCCAGTTAGACAGCCACAATGCCAGCTAACCCACTAATATTAGATGTGGTCAAGAAGGAGGTGACAAGGCTTTTACAGGCCGCATCATCTACCCTATTTTTGACAGTGAGTGGGTGAGCCCGGACAAGTGGTTCCCAGAAATCGGGATCACTGGTAAAGAATAGAAGGTGAGTTGGTTCCAACCCGGTGCAAAACATTGGAGAGTTTGCATAGACTACCAGAGGCTTAATCAGGCCACCCTAAGGACCACTACCCCTTGCCTTTCATTGATCAGATGTCAAAAAGGTTGGCAGGAAGTCTCACTATCATTTCTTGGATGGTTACACTGGGTATTTCCATATTCACATTGCCCCAGGAGGACCAGGAGAAGACCACATTCACGTGTCCCTTTGGCACCTATGCTTACAGGTGAATGCCCTTTGGGCTTTGCAATGCATCAGCTACTTTCCAGCGGTGCATGATGAGCATCTTTTCTTGCTGGAGGAGTGCATGGAGGCATTTATGGATGACTTTACGTTTTTGGTTCTTCTTTTGATTCTTGCTTGAGTAGCTTAGCTAAAGTGCTACAGAGGTGTGTGGAGACTAACCTTATTTTAAATTTTGAAAAGTGTCATTTTATGGTGGAACATGTATAGTCTTAGGCCATGTAGTCTCTAGCAAGGGCATTGCTACTGATCCTACTAAGATAGAAGTTATCACCTCCTTGCCTCACCCCACATGCGTATAGGAGATTCGTTCCTTTCTTGGTCATGCAGGTTTTACAGGAGGTTCATTAAGGACTTCAGGAGATTGCCCAACCTCTCACCTCCCTACTTGCAAAAGGATAGAATTTATTTTTGATGATAGGTGCAGGGAAGCATTTGAGAAGTTGAAAAAGGCCTTGACCACCACTCCAGCCATCCACCACCTGACTTGGAGCCAGCCGTTTGAGCTCATGTACGATGTTTCTAATCATGCAATGGGCGTTGTTCTTACACAACACGTGGGTAAGGTTCCGTATGCTATGTACCTCGTACCTGGATGCTGTACTCAATTACACTACTACTGAGAAAGAGCTTCTAGCCATTATTTTTGCCATGGACAAATTTTGCTCTTACTTGCTAGGCTCTAAGGTGGTGGTGTACTCTGACCATGAGCTCTTAAATACTTGCTCAAGAAAAAAGCCAAGCCTAGGCTCATTAGATGGATGCTACTACTCCAGGAATTTGATTTGGATATTAAAGATAAAAGTGGAGCTGAAAACTTAGTAGCAAACCATCTAGAGCTTGAGCATCTTGACCTGACAACAAACCTCTCAATGATAATTTTCCTAATGAGGTTGATGAGTGTGTTGTTGTCCCATGGTATGCTAACATTGTGAACTACTTGGTTGCTCAGTGGGCCCTCACATTTTTCAGCTTAGTCTTGCAAAGCTGAAAGTGATGCAAAATACTATGTGTAGGATGACCTTTATCTGGAAAATTTGTAGCGACCAAGTAGTCCGACGATGTGTGCCCCAAGAGGAATTCGAGTCCATACTCCGATTTTGTCACACTTACGCAAGTAGAGGTCACTTTGGACCCAACGTACTGCCAGGAAGGTATTGGACTCATGTTTCTACTAGCCTACTTTATTTAGAGATGCTTACAATTTTTGCAAATCTTGTGAACAGTGCCAAAGGATGGGCATATCTCTTGGAAGAATGAAATGACCTAACAACCCATTCAATTTTTTGAAGTTTTTAATGTTTGGGGCATTGATTTCATGGGTCCTTTCCTTAGCTCCTTTGGCTATGTTTACATCTTTCTGCTGTGGATTATGTGTCCAAGTGGGTGGAGGCAATTGCCACCCCCACTAACAATTCTGCGGAGTTGTCTCTTTTGTCCATTGCCATATTTTCTAGAGTTTGGCATGCCTAGGGCCATTGTAAGTGACCGGGGACTCACTTCTGTAATCGGAGCATGGAAGCTCTGCTCATAGATATGGGGTTGTTCATAAGGTATCCACTCCTTACCATCCCCACACTAATGGGCAAGCTGAAGTGTCTACCGAGATCAAGAGAATCTTGGAAAAGACGCGAAGCCCAATTGGAAGGACTAGAGTATGCAGTTAGATGATACTCTATAGGCTTACCGCACAACCTACAAAACACCCATTAGGATGAGTCCCTTTAGGTTGGTGTTTTGGAAAAGCATGCCATTTGCCTATGGAGATGATGCATCGGCTTACCTGGCGGTTAAGCAGTGTAACATGGATTTGGGAGAAGCCGGTAAAGCCCAAAGCTCAGCTACAAGAATTAGAGGAGTTGAGGTTTGAGGCCTAGGAGAACTCTCGCTTGTATAAGGAGAGAACTAAGGTGTTTCATGATCGGAACACCTAAGGAAAGAGTTTCATGAGAGGCAACCAATGCTCCTCTATAACCCCCGATTGAAACTTGATGCCTGAAAGTTAAGGTCTCTGGATGGACCCTTCAAGGTCATAAAAGTATATCCCTTTGGTGCTATGGAGATTGAGGACCCAAGTCCAAGGTAATTTTTAAAGTCAATGGGCATCAACTAAAGGTGTTTCATGGAGTTTCTATGGACATTGGGAGTGAAGTAGAAGTTAAGCTAGCTCAAGCTTTTTACCCTGCATAAGGACTCGCACGTCCAACTTAGGGACGTTAAAGCAAATTGCTGGGTGGGAGACAACCCATAGCTATTCATTTGGTGGTATTTTTAATCTTTTGTTCCTATTTTATTTTTATTTATTTTAAATTTATTCTACTTGCATAGTGTCTAGTGTCAAATAAACAAAATCCCTTTGCCCCAGAATTGGTACACACGGAGATTGCCCAGGTGGTCCAGGACTGCGGTCACAGGAAAGGAGTGAAAAAAGTGTCACTGGATACGCCCAGGCGGTCATTCGCCCAAAAAAAAAGGGGAGGTGAAACGCACCGTTTCACTAAAAGGGGGCCTAGGCCCAAGTAGTCTTCCGTGGATCGAAGCACTACTTTAGTGCAAACAACGCGCACCTCACTTGTTCTTACATTCGCACACAGTTCTCTCTCGCCTCCCCTCCCTCACGGCTTCTTTTTTTCTTCAAGCCTCTTCTCACTTTTTCTTGCGATTTCCTCCAGGTTTGTGATTCCTTTGGCTTTCCCTCACTGATCTCTAGCTATTTCTTCTTTTGTTTGATGGATTCTAATGCACATTGCTATGATTTTTGAGTGGGTAATGTTATACATGCCATGTGTTTGATGAAATGCTTCATTGAGTTCTTTTCTCTTTTACTTAACTTTGGGTTGCTTAGTAACTCTACACAACCCAATCATTGGTATTTTCCTCATCCACTCTTTTCTCTCTACATCTCTCTCTTTTTCTTCTCTATTCTTCTCTCTCTAAGGATTCCATTGGTGAATGTGCTCTGGATTGGAGATTGTGGCAAGGATTATTGCTATTATTTTCAGGTTTTTATCTTCATTGTTGTAATTATCCAGAGATGGAAGAGTTGATTTCTTAACTAGTGTAGAGATTTCTAGATGGATTGGGATAACATTTGAGACCCTTTGTTTATATTAAATATATTGGTTTTCTTAATGTTCTGAGTTCATTCCTTTAATTATTGTGATAATTGCTATTATCTTTATTAGAATAACTAAATTGGCGATCGTTGTTTAGGGAACCCTTTGGGCATAAATTGATAGATCTATTGGTTTATGTATGAGGGAGAACATTAGAATTAACTTTCCATTGCCGTTAGGTTATAACAATTGGTTCTTTAAATTAATGTGATTTCTAAATAAATTGATATCTCGTTTATTAATTATTTGCATTGATCAAATTCTAGAGGTCGATTGATCACTAGTAGAATTGCTAGTAATTTATAACTAATAGCCACCAATGAGTTAATATTTGGCTAATGATAATTAATTTCCAATCCTAAGGATACCTTACACTAGTGCTTTCTCCACTGTTGCTATTAATTCTTAATTTTAATTGCTTTAAATCTCATTTTTTAAAACCCCCAATTTTCCCAACTATGTGTTGAAGCCTCCTTGAGGACTGTTGTGTCATTCACTACATTTTTTATGCAACTTAGCACTTTATAAATTTTATTTTGTTTGTGAGTCACAACAACTCGCATCAATAAGCAAGAGCCATTGAATTAGTGTCTAGTAAATATATTATAAAAGTGCTCTCAAAATATCAAATGACTATAACAGACATAAATATTTGTGAAAAAATAAAAAAAATTGAAAATCTTAATTAATGGAATGTTAAAGTTGGATTTTTAATAAAATTCAAGGGTTGTATTAGCCTTTTAAATTTTTTAAATTTTAAAGAGCAGAAGTCATATTTGAAAAACACTCCATGAGATGCTTTTGAAAGTATCCATGACTTTAAAAAATCAATAGCAAAAGCACATTAGCTTTCTAGTTTACCAAACACAAAAAATTGATTTTTGCTTTTCATAAGCCAGAGCATACAGTTAAAGAGCATTACCAAACCTATCGAGAATGTGAGTGAGTTGCGGTTAGTGGTGATTGACAATGACATTGATGGTAGTGGGCTAGAGTGAAAAAGTGGCGAGAGCTATGAAAGAAAGAAAAAAAGCAAAAGTGATAAATTATATGTGAAATTATTTTTTAAAATATTAAAATATAAATGTATATTCTACCCTCAATTAATATTGTCCTTTACATTTATTGATCAATGGTTAAAATTTTATCACCATGTGGTGCCAAACACATTGGAGATTGGACACCACTTGAGAATGGCCTAGGTTTGGTTTGGTTCAAAGGTTTTTGACAAAATATCCAATTTTGTCTCTCATAAATATATCAAGGAATAAATTACTCTATCATATTTTGAAAGTATCAAATTTGTTCCTCATATTTAAAAAATGAACAAATTGTTCCTCTATACATTTCTATACAATGTACAAAGACCAATTTATTATCTTTTTCATTATATGTAACTATACGGAGAACCAATTTATCTCGTTTTTTAAAATGTAATGAACAAAATTTCAAATTTTGAGTGATTATTGTCCTAATACATTTTTGAGGTACCGATTTAAATATTTATTTAAGGTTTTTTCTTAACACCCCTTGGGAACAACTAAACCCACCTAGCTCCATCCTCATTACAGACGGCAAACGTCAACCTTGGAGGAAAATTTAAAAAGAAGACTGGACTCTTGATTGGAACCTGTTGAAAAAGAATATATTGTGCACTTATTCTGATTGGGACCTGAACTTTATGTCGTTTTGAAGAGTTGGGTCTCATACTTTCACAGTGGACGGCGCTCAAGGCTCATCGCAGTAAAGACAAGAAAACTGAGAATCAAACCTAAGTCAGTCCCAGTGCTGAGAATGTTTGGCCTTGTTACTCCCTCCACCCCCGTAACCACCGCCGCCGCTGCCGCCTCCGCCTCCGCTCGCATTCTGTGTGCATCCTGTTACTCTCATTCTACCCATCACCTCTCTTCCCATCTTCTTCCTGCAACTTGGGTATTCTTCTTCTTCTTCTTCTTCTTTTACTCTTATGTTAGCATATAGCGTTGGCTCTCAAACGGGTGTGTTCACTGTTCAGGTTCGGTCATCGTCACTGCGCTTCAGTTTTATTCCTATCAAGGCCATGGCTGAGACTGGTTCGATTTCAGTGCCAAAAGCTGCTCCTGGCTCTTCTTCTCCATGTATTTTCAATTCTCGCCACACTCTTATTTTATTTTTTTTTATTTCTCTGTGTATTTTTTTTTTTCTGTTTTTGGTTCAGGGGATGGGATCGAACCCCTGGATGTGGTTTATCAAGGCAGTATAGCCTGCCACTGAGCTCAGGCCTCAACCACTTTCTCTGGATTTTTTTTTCTGTT
This sequence comes from Dalbergia oliveri, assembly GCA_030441495.1. Lineage (NCBI taxonomy): Eukaryota > Viridiplantae > Streptophyta > Magnoliopsida > Fabales > Fabaceae > Dalbergia > Dalbergia oliveri. The sequence continues at coordinate 3,648,556 of JAMLFY010000017.1, forward strand.
CAAAAAAAGCTTGAAGGTGATAGTGGGCCCTGAAGGCTCCGGCGTTGACCCGCGTCGGTTGTGGCCTGAAGCCGGCATTTTTATTTTGGGGGTGGAGTGGGGAGAGGGAGTATGTTGGGTCTCTGGTGTGGCCTTAAGTTGATAAGGTTGTGGCCAAGGATGTTGGAACTTGTGGTGGTGGTGGTGTGAATTCTGCTATTGGTGCTCCTGGTGATGATGCTGCTGCCACTGCACAGGTGCTGGGGAGTGGAAGAGTTTGGAGGTTGAGCTGAGACTGTGGTGGTGCCTTTTGGTAGGGGTGTTCAGAATTTTCTTGGAGAAGCTATTACTCCTCTTCAATTCTTACCCTGAAATGACAATGGCATGTATGTGTCTTGCGGGGAACATAAAACAAAATTCCAATATTTAGAGTTAAGAGCATTCGAATAGAAAAGACATACGAGCTCATTTCGCTTTTGGTTTAGTATAAACTAAATTACAGGCTTTTTCTAGTATTCCTGTCCGGGTTGGCTAACTTCTCTTCACCCCCTTATTTTATAGTCAGTAATTTAAACGAAGTTTTGTGTTTCGGCATATGAAGTGAGAAGAATGATTCAATTCGAGAGAGACTTTGTGGACCTCTATTTGTCTTTAAGTTTTAACCATTTTTCTATATATCAAATCGTATTCATTTGGAACTTAAGTTGTGCAGGGTTGTGCCTTCGTTCATGTACATGTCTTTGTTGATACAAGATAGAAACATCAAAGCGAGAAATTGAAGTATCTGCAGAGTATTGGACAGATGTCAAATGTGATTACATTATTGCCAATGCTTAGCAATTCATGCATTGCATCTGTAGACATTCATATCTAGCACAAGCATACAACAGGCTAGCTTATTTTATGCTATCTTTTGCATTAACATTTGCAAGTCATGTGAGGTGCAGGGAGCTTATTTTGTGCTATCTTTTGCATTGCTTGTTCACGTACATAAAATTGCCATTAAAACAAACTGAAAATTATGAAAAGAGAAGCTTGAATATGACTTCTGTTGTACCCTTTGGCCTAAATCAGTGTGCAGCATCCTCATAACTTATTTGGTCTCTCAACTGTTTGAATAGTGCAGCTACAGCATAGTGAACTTAAAGCAAACCCCAATGACTTTATGGATATATTTTGCAGAGTTACCACAACCCTTTGATTAATTCTGTATGGATTTCAAATCATCTCTGCTGCATGCACCAACTGCACAATTTAAATTTGAGAGTCATGATTTGTTCCCAATGTGATTTTAACAATACTGTGTTGAGTACTTGACTGAATAGTTTAGATGTTAAATATATTTTTTATCCATGGTTTACTTTGATGATATTTTCTGTTCATTAAAACATAAGAATAATAGGGTCTGTCATGTTGTGTTCTTTTGCTATGAAACAGGCAGCAAGCAAGCATTGATCTCATTGTCAGACAAGAAGGATCTTGCTTTTGTTGGGAATGGGCTCCAGGAATTGGGGTAGGATATTATAATTCTGTTAATCAGTGTTTTGTTATGTTTTTCTTTTGGAAATGGTAGAATATTATTACAATATTTTGTGATTTTTATGGAAGTTCAAGAAGCTTCAGTGACAATAATGATAATCCCAATATTAAATTGTAGGTACACTATTGTTTCCACTGGAGGAACAGCTTCTGCATTGGAGAGTGCTGGAGTGGCTGTTACTAAAGTTGAACAGCTTACTCAGTTCCCTGAAATGGTGAGTGTGCTTTGTAGCTTGTGTGAGTTCTCCTTCCAAAAGTCTCAACATCAAGTAATATGTATGAACTTCAGAATTGGTGTGCTGAATTCTTATGTATGTGTATGAATTTTTATGGCTTTAATCATTTTTCTTTTTACTGATTGGTGTGCTGCTTTCAATGTTTTTTGGATCATAAGACTTTGGCTTTTTGATATACTCCTGCTGAACTAAGTTGTTATAGAGTTTCTTGTCTTCAATAATTTTCACTTGAATTTTGGTAGTAAAATTTGTACCTATAAAGGTTTTAGTCACTAGTCTGTTTTAGAATAATGGCTTCTCATCTCTTTGTTGCTTAACTAATTTTTAACAAACATTTCCAATATGTAATTTTTGTGGTTTCAAATTCGTGAACTTTAAATTGATGGTAATCATGCTTGCATTGGTAACTCATTTAACTTTTGTGCCCCTCTGAACAAAATGAGTGAATTCTGAATTTAGAGACAGTAAGCTGTGATTGGACGCCAAAACCTCGTGCAAATCCAGGATTGTAGACTTCCTTGCAGTTGGAGTTTTGGTAAAATGAGGCTTTTACATAATTCAATTGAATCAGTGCTAGTGCTAAGTATCAATATGCCGAACTTGTAAGCCTTCAACTTCACTTAACTAACATAAATAATAGCTGAACTACAGTGTTGAAATTTTGGAACTAACAGTCACGTAAATAGAGTAGTGGCATAGGAAATAGCTTAAGCAATTAATTTAGTCTTATAAATAGGAGGAGTAGTTATGATATCTCATGTATATATCCCTTTATGTTGAATAAAATGATTAAGCAAGTCAGCCAACTTCTGGACTCTTTACTTCAAGTTACATTAACAGAGTAACTGAATTATAACTAAATATGTCACATGCAGAATTCTGGCAGTAAGTTCAGCACATAATTGAATGAGCTGGGGATTCTTTGGATCACTATAGCATATCACTTAACTGAAAGACCATGTTTGATGTCAGATACTAACGACATTAACATTTGGCTTTCAATGAGGGAAACTAACCCATGAATCCAATCTCTAATACTGGATGCTCATAACTTTAGCATTAGCATTCCATTACAAGGGGGAAACTATTATGAAGTCCGTGTCTGGTTTCTGGTTTTGGTATTGATAACATCTGTCCCATTCTTTCAATGTGGATGGAAACTATTTTGGAAGCAAATATCTCCTACATCTGATTTTGTAGATGCATATTATATAAAAGGTTGAAACATTTTCTAATAAAGTACTGTTCCATGAGTGGGATAACTCCTGTTAGTTGTTGACTTGTTATTTAGTCTTTTTTTTTATTATTATTATTCTGCTTGGATTTAGGGTAGTAATGAATATATATGTCTACAGAGCGTTTCTTTTTTTCTATGAATATACAGGATAGTTATGAATTTGTATTTTATTCTCGATATGTAATCTTTTCCTTCTCATTAATACTTTGTTTTCTATATAAAATGAAATAAAAGAATGCAGAGCATAGTTATTTTTGTCTTGTATTGATGCATTATGCATGAAATCAAGCTGGGTTTTCCAATGGGCAGTGAGTTATTGGTGTCTACCTGATCTTGTCTTTACTAATACAGTGAAGGTATATCTGCTCTACGTCTGGAATATTGTTAGCTTGTGAGACGTTTTGTTTATGTATTTTCTTTCATATGTTTCACCTTTTGCTTCCTCTTTTGAGAATTTGTGTGCATTTTTGGTCTCTCATTTGGACTGTCCATTACATAACTTACATTTGTAACTAGAATGTTTGGGGCTTTTCTTCACAGCTCGATGGTCGTGTCAAAACTTTGCACCCTAACATACATGGGGGTATCCTTGCTCGAAGAGATCAAAAACATCATATTGAAGCTCTCAATAAACATGGAATTGGTGAGTTTTTGCTATCAGCTTTGTTATTAAAAGTACATAATGCTAGAAATTTGTTTTTTGAATTTGGAGTTGTGTCATTTAGTTTGTGAAATTAAGTATTTTATTGCTTTCACATAAAGTATTCCTTTTCAGGCACTTTTGACGTGGTGGTGGTGAACTTGTACCCATTTTATAATAAAGTTACATCACCTGGAGTTGAATTTGAGGATGGAATTGAAAATATTGACATTGGTGGTCCAGCCATGATTAGAGCTGCTGCAAAGGTGGTGTGTTTGATTGAAATGTCAACAAATCAAAATTTTTAAATGATGACAGAGACCTTTTTACCCCATTGTGTCTTTATCTGGTCTTTAAAACTTATAATGTTTTTTAAAATCGCTTTGAAGATGTCTTCAGCTTGCATATTGAAATATTTTAAATGTAAGCTCATAACTTCTTGGAGCAGAATCACAGGGACGTTTTGGTTGTGGTTGATTCAGAAGACTACCCTGCCCTATTGGAATTTCTTAAGGGAAATCAGCAAGATCAAATGTTCAGGCTAAAGCTTGCTTGGAAAGCTTTTGCACACGTTTCTGCCTATGACTCTGCAGTGTCTGAGTGGCTGTGGAAGCAGAGTGGTGGAGGTATTTCTGTTACAAATTTGTTAGGAAATATTAATCCATACCCAGCAGTTACTTGTTGTGAGAATGTCAATTGCAGGAAAATAACATAAATTGTAATCATAGTCCTAGAATGGAAGTCACTGAAGCATGGGTACGCTGATTTTCCAAAAGTACCCGTACTGGGTACGGATCCGATACAAGTACACTTGGGTACGCGTGGGTACGTACCCAATGCCTTCTTTTTTGAAAAAAAAAAAAATTTGGTACGTTTGGGTACACATCAGGTATGCATTGGGTACACGTACCTAAAACCGGGTATTATGCTTATTTCAGTCCAAACACAGCGTTTTGAATTTTTTTTTCAAAAAAAAAAAGCTTAATAAATACCTAATAGCATCGACCCTAACCCCAAAATAGCAGCCACAACCGTTCTTAGCCCCATGCACACCTCTCCCCTCCACTCTTCTCATTGTCGGCAACACCATAGTGATGGAACGCGACCAACACTGCAGCGGCGTGATGGCTTCACCCTTAAAGCAGCAAAGCGCAGCGACTTCTGGCCTTCCGGGGAAATGTTGGTGACAGCGGCATCCTTTTGGGCTCTCTCCATTGAGATCCTTTCATTCTTCTGTGATTGTGAGGTGGGTGAGAGAGAGAACGTGGAGTCCCGTTTTTGGTGGCTGGGATCATGAGGGAGATAGAGTCAAGAGTGAAGCCAGGCTACAATTCATACTCTGAATGTGTTGTACTTTGAAACGACAAATCAACACAGTACCGTCTTTGTGATTTATCCTTTTTGGGCTTGCTGTTTTAAGTTTTTTTATTTTTTTTTATTTTGGCATGTAATCTTGAGCAATTTAAATTTTAGACTTGTTATATGTTGAAGTTTTAGTTTTTATCATTTAAAAATTATGAATTTTTTATTTTTTTATCTTTTGTATATAAACGTACCCGTACCCCATTTTTTGTAAAATTTTCGTACCTTATACCGTATCCTTACCAGGTATGGGTACCGTACCTGTATCCATGTAACATAGGTGGAAGTACTTAATTGACATGTGCAGCGTGCCAGATTAAAATTATTGTACCTAAATTGCCGTTTGTTTTCTAATTTTATGGTCTGGCCGCAAATCAATGACTTTGAAATTACATATTAGATTTGCAAAAGGGCTTGCAGTAAAACCAACAAAAGTTTGTTTGCTGCATGGTAACAGAACATGGTATTCTGATTTGACTTGTGCTCTCATTTTGTTGACAGATAAATTTCCTCCTAGCTTGACAGTACCTCTTTCGCTCAAAAGTTCTCTCCGATATGGTGAAAATCCTCATCAAAAAGCTGCTTTCTATGTTGACAAGAGACTTTCTGAGGTTTACGGTGGTGGAATTGCTACTTCCATACAACACCATGGAAAGGTGAGAGTCAACAACTAATTTACTCTATCTAATAATGTAATGTTAATGGCAATGTATATCTTTTGTATAATTTAAAAGTTATTATATCATATTTGGGGATTAAAGTTCTTGGTTGTTATTGATCTTTGCATAAGATAATGTGGTACATAGTCTTTTAACGTTAATATTTACTTGCAGGAAATGTCATATAATAACTACTTGGATGCTGATGCTGCTTGGAACTGTGTGTGTGAGTTTAGGGATCCCACATGTGTAGTAGTGAAGCACACTAATCCTTGTGGGGTAGCATCACGTGATGATATTCTTGAAGCTTACAGACTAGCTGTTAAAGCTGATCCAGTGAGTGCATTTGGTGGAATCGTAGCTTTCAACGTGGAAGTTGATGAGGTAAACTCCTTATTCAAAATTGTAGGCTATCAGGAATCTGGAATCTCTGTATTTCTATCCAGGGAATATGTCCAACCTTGCAAAAAAAATATGATTTGGGTGTACAAAGTATCAATAGTTGATTGATAGCACCTAGTGGGATAAGGCTTGAAGGTTATTGTCATTGTACTACTGTTAAAATTCAATCTTTTGGTTGAAGTTGTGCAAGGTGACCATGTCCATGGTTTCACATTTTATGCCAGGGGCTAGGGTAGGGCTGTTCACTTGTTTGTCTTTGTCTTGTTTGTGAAGATAAAGGCAATTTCCCATCTGAAGCTCTAAGATCCCATCTCAGCAGTGAAGGCTGCAATGATATATATATACACTTGCTTTTTATATTTCAGGCTCTTGCTAAAGAAATTCGAGAATTTAGAAGCCCAACAGATGGAGAGACGAGGATGTTCTATGAAATTGTGGTTGCACCCAGCTATACAGAGAAGGGGCTAGAGATTCTTCGTGGAAAGTCGAAGACTCTTCGGATCCTCGAAGCAAAAAAGAATGAACCGGGAAAGCTTTCTCTCAGGCAGGTTGGTGGAGGGTGGTTAGCTCAGGATTCAGATGACTTAACCCCAAATGACATAAAGTTCAGCGTAGTCAGTGAGACGGCTCCAACGGATGATAAGCTCCATGATGCAGAGTTTGCATGGTTGTGCGTGAAGCATGTCAAAAGCAATGCTATTGTGATAGCTAAGGTTGTCATCTGCTCTATGTTGAAACTTTTTCTATGCTGCAATGCAGCATATTTAAGGATCTTATAATTTCTTTAACAATTTTTGGCAGGACAACTGTATGTTAGGCATGGGAAGTGGGCAACCAAACCGAAGAGAGAGTTTAAGAATCGCTCTCAGGAAAGCTGGAGATGATGTTAAAGGAGCAGCTTTGGCTAGTGATGCCTTCTTCCCATTTGGTAAGTGCTAAAAGTCATAAAAATAAAATATTTAAATATAAGACCGTTAGTGGTGTATGGTTAATAATTCCTTTTGACGTATACGTTCTCAGAAGACCATCACTCATTCATCTGAAAAAAGACGGTAAACTGTTTAGTAATCTTCAATGGTCATATATTAAATTAGATATAGATAAAGAGAAGAAAGACATTTGCTTTATTTTTATTTTTTTATTTTTTCTATTAACAAGGATGTATCTTAATTTTTTTTATAAACAGCTTGGAAAGATGCAGTGGAAGAAGCTTGTGAGAGTGGAATTAATGTTATTGCAGAACCAGGTGGGAGTATTAGAGACAAGGATGCCATAGACTGTTGTAATAAATACGGTGTTTCCCTACTTTTTACCGAAGTGAGGCACTTCAGGCATTGATGTTCAGTATTTGTTTTGCTGAAAACTGCTGCTTCGGATTGGTAGCAGGTTCACTTTTTAACAAAGTGTGGAACCTGTTTTTGACATCAAATTGCTGTATAAGGATGTTGTATTATCCAAGTTATGTGGAAAAATAATGCTTTACTTAATTTTCCATGGTATGATAGTATCCTGCATTGAGCAGAATCAAATAAGACATTCCTGTGACCACATGGCCTTTAAAAATATACTTTTAATAAAGGATAATGACATCTGTGCCGCCCTAACTCTTCTCTTACTCCATTCGAACCGTTTCACACAGCCTCTCCACATCCCATGTTCAGAAGATGCATTTTTTTGTTGGCGAATTTAAGCAGTAGACAAGTGATCGAGACTGGGTTACATCAAGAAATTATATGTGATGTTAAGTGGATTAAATAAAATAACAACGTAATAAAAGAGGCCTAAAGTGGACTCCTAGGAAGTGGATGTAAAGATGATTCACCCACTATGAAAGAATACTTGGGGTATATCACTTTGGCAGACTGAGGGTTTTTTTTTTTTTTTGTGTTGAAGGTAACATATGGAATTACTTCATGAATTTTTCTAGGATTATTGGTGAATAATTGCTACTTTTAAAAATTATAAAAGCGAGATTGAACCCTTTGCTGCTGGATGACTTACTTCTAACAACTGAATTTGTCTATTTTTGTTACCTTATCAAACAATGGAATTTTGAGTTAAAATTTTTATGTATTGCTATGAACATCTTGAAGTGTATCTTGAATTTTTTTGTTCAGAGACTTTGAGGCTCATTTGCTATTTAAAAATTTATGAAATCCACCTAATTTCTTAGTTGAGTAGATTTTGGACACTAATTTTATTTTTTATGTTTTTTACTAGCTAGAAATTCCTTTTTTAAGTCAATTTTTTTCCAAATTAATTTAGACATGTTGAAGTACTTTTGTGAATTATTTCAGCCTTTATCACGATGTTTGATTAATTCACTAGAATTTTCTGAGACTAAAATTATATTACAGGACAGGTGCTATATGATCTGAAATATGACTGAGTAATATGTCAATGATTTTGTGCCTTATACTCTATGTAATTTAGCTCTTGATGTTAGGTATATATGATTATAATGCTTGTGCATATGACATGAAGTATGAAACATGAGTTATCAAAGTATTTCAAAATAAATAAAAGATTAAATTGTCAAGGAGAGTGAATCTGACCACTTATAAAGATTAAATATCACGGAGAGTGACCTAACCACTTATTGGATCCCCTTCGACATTGAGTCAGGGAAAGTAAATCCGGCTAGGAATAATACTATGTAAGAGCTGAAGAAAGTAAAATTGATGATTATATATAAGAAAGAGCTCAATCTTAATAAGCAGTTATTTGAGTGGACAAGGCCACCTATGTGAAGTTGAGAAAAATATCAAAGTCAAGCAAAGAAAATGATGTTAATTAAGATATTAAAGAAAATCATTGCATTTATCTTATGCATGCTTATGTTATTCTAAGTTGGAATATTATGATATATGTGAATTAAGTGATTGAATTTTAAAAGAAATTCACTTTGAAAAGATGATTTTGAATTTTAAAATAAACTTTTATTATGTTAATGCATGATCACATCTTGTTTAATAAACCAAAGTGGTTGGGATAACAATGATGACATTGATTGTTGTGTATTTTGGGATAATCTACTGAGAATTTCATAATTCTTACCCCTATATTTGTGTGTTCCCATGTCGTTTCCAAATAGATCAAGAGAATAATGAGCCTCATACAGAAGTGTCTGACTTAGAATATTTTGATTACCAAAGACCATTGCCAACTATACATACAATGTTTACGAAGATTGATGCTCCATTAAGGCTTATAGAAGGGCTTTTTCATGTGTTCAATATGTTCTCTATAGTATTACTATCATACTATACACATTGTGTATTCTCAAACTACTTTGTTTCTTTTTTATATATTTAACTAGAACTATGAAATAGTTATTGCATGACTCATTCAAATATATTGTAAATACTTAAGCAAGGTCCATTAATCTATAAGTAACAACTCCTAAGTGTGATGTCATGGCTTAAGGACGATTTTATACTTGGGAGGTTGTTACAAGAGAGCCAACAATGAACTGTTGTTGATATGGGCCATGAACTGCGGCTAAGGTACATAGGTGTCAGGTGGTACATGCAAAAGATTGAGGTTGAGGCTGGTGGTTGGGCTTTGGCTCAAGGCTACATATAATCATCATGATGATAATCATAATCATCCAGCCTACCATCACATCACCAAGTGCATCTTCTTGGCATTGTGTCTGGTAGCACGCATCTCTGCACACACATGATGCCTCAAAGAATGCCTATCTAGGACATCAACAAGGTGTAAGATATGTAGTTCTGGTGGGCATGGGCTAGTACACCGTTGGAAAATCCCAAAAGTCAAGATTCTCGGGGCTCAACTTGTCGATAAAAATCTATCTACCACTGACAAGTACCACTGAAGTATGAAAGAGTTGATCATCACCAGAAGCCCGGACAAACCCGCCCTTCCCTATGTGCCTCCAATGCAGCATGCCATGTCACATGATACTCAGGCCACCATAAATCTAGATCCCCTCTACCATCCTTGGCATGTAATCGATCAATGTTTATCCAGACAATTAGTATGTGCTGTCCTTCATCAAACTGGGAACAACTTGATTGGCTGGTGCAACCAGGCACAACAAACTATATAAATGCTGTGAGAGATGCCCAGACATCAGCCTTCTCATAAATGAATATAGGTGTCATATCCTTAACTTCATCACGAATATAGGGAGTCCACCTAAATTTCATTATTGGACAAAATATTAGACTCACATCTAAAACAACTCAATAGACGTCTTAATAGGAAAAACATTATAAGTGACTAACCCCACTAATGCCAATTGCATCAATGCGCTCTTTATAGCACAACGGCCAAACTTGTCTAAGCTCATCGTGCACTTGAATCGACTCCATCTGGAAATATATACATACATATGTGTGTGTGAGAGTGTGTGTGTGTGTGTGTGTGTGTGTAATTGGTTTTCATGATTTCAATTTGTACATTCAAACAAATAGCAAACAAAAATATTCACAAAGATATGTACCTTAGTGTGAGAGAAAGTGAGTGGATGGTGCCGTTAAGGCCTAATTGGGGCATTCCTACAATTCACAAGACTGGAGAAAGAATAAACAACCTGAATCTCGATGACATTGTATTTCAACGAGCGGCAAAGTGAACGATAAAGGAATCCTAGAACTGGAGACCCCCAACTATGGTTCAATCTCATCAAAATCAATAACAAGAAGGAGCCACTTCATATGAACCCTAAACCCTAATTTGTTCTGGACATGACCATCAAATAGAACCATCATGTAAGTCGTGTAACAAATAATTGTCTAGTGATCAGCATTCCGTGATAATTATCCAAATGTATCTATGAACAAACATAGATTGACGAGAATCCTTTTATGTCTCTTTCCTCCAGAACCACATCTACACAATGACTATATATCACGCTCATAAAATTTCCCCCATGCACCCATGTAGCCATTGACAGATAGCCCATCTACATGCAAACCAACTAGAACACCACATGCTCCAATGCGATGGTACACTCTCCGTATGGAAGATGAAAAGTGTGCGACTCAAGCCTTCAAAACTCAACAAGTGCATTGATGAGTGTCTTATCACAATCAAACACTAGAACCATTATCGCGACATACCACAAACCAGCCTAAGAAAAGGCTCCATCCATGAATCTGGTGCCACGATCAAATTATAGCACCTAATTTTCAAAATCCGTGTATCCTATATGATAATATATAAGACATTGTTAAATTATGCAAATTAAAGTAAAAATCAACAAAATTTCAAAGCTACACCAAACATCACACTAAATTAAGATTATCTTAATAATATAAAAAATTGCATTAAAATAAATAAATTACAACTAAACTAAACTAAATTAAATATGCCACAAAAATAAAGTTAACAAAAACTAAAATTTAATTTTTTAAAAGTTGCCAATTAAACTAAATGCTCGTTAAGTTCTAAAACTAGAATTATATATTTATTATAACAAATAAAATAATATATTACACAAAAAATTAATGTTACCATTCATTTAAATTAAAGTTTAATAACAATTAATGTTAAAATAATATACAATACTAATAATAAATTGAACTAGTATTATAATAAATACATTACACTATTCTACTAAATTACACTAAAATAAAATACAAGCAAATTAAACTACAACAAACTTATATTTATTACATTTCACAAATTAAAAAAATGCTAGCTAAGTTCCAAAACTAGAATAAATTTAACATAAACATTACCAAAACAATAAAAATAAACTAACATACTACAAACCTAAACAAACAAATTAAAATTTAAAAACATTAATGAAAAAATTAGATGCTAATCAAAATAAATTGAACTACAATAAATAAAAAATAAATAAAATACAATGTTAAAAAATAAAAAATTAAATTAAATTACATGTACTATCATTTTGTCCCACTATGATCAATAGCATTAAGACAATAGAGTTCACTTACCATCGCTACCAACATAGCACTCCCTCCTTTTTGTTTTTGGCACTACCTCCTTTGTCACGACCCACTAAACGTGACCATGAGAAATCACATTCCCACATAAGCCTCGTGACCTCTAGTCTCTCTTTATGCATAAAATAACATACTTTTTATTCTAAAACATAACTTCGTCTAAATCTTTATTTAAAACTTTATATCTGGAATCATAAAACTAAAAATACTTGATATATGAAGATCTGGAAATATTTTAATCATACTCTAAAATCAATCTAATACATGAACTAAATCATAAATTCATCCATAGCTTGTATGAAATTTTTATCAAACTCAACAATTTCAAATCCATACTTGTAAATTAAAAATATATACATAACTGTTTCAAATACTATAATTAAATACATAATATGAAAATAATGCATAGTTTGGATCTTTACCTACATCTACCGGAGCACTCTACTCTAACAAGACTCTAAACTAAGCCATACTCTAAAGTAAGACTCACCACTGAGAACAATTACATCTGACAACCAGAAGATCAGCATCTGGACCTATGATGAGGAAAGGAAAGGGGTAGGTCAACAGAAGAATGAGCTCTCACCCATCACCCACATGGGACAACCAAAGAATATACAATAATGCAATACACATGCAATAATCATAAATCATTTGATAATTATATGCATAACTATATAGAAAGATATCTCTATATTTATAAATTCATAGAAAAACATCTCTAAATTCTTACTCTAATAGCTCTTAAATCAAATATTCTGAAAAGTGTCAACAATCCCTTAAAACATAATTAATAGGACTCTAATAGAGAAACATGGATCTCTATTTATGCATTACATAATGATATACATTCTCTAGCTATGCATGTCAACCATGGCATAACAAATTTATGATCTCTAGGATCCCTCAAGGATCCAAATTGAACACCTAACTAGGTTTCATCTTTGCTATGTGAGATTGCCCCTAAGGACAACTTGGTACCAAGGTTAACGATTATTTTCCCAACCGTTAACTCACTCTTTGTTTCTCTATAACTACCGTCTAGTCTCTAAATCATAAAAACTCATTATTTCTCTAAAACCCTATGTTAAGCTTTGCTCTAGAGTTAAAACTCTATCATATATAAATACTCTCCTCTAAATCATAAGATCTCTAGTATATATAAAACCATTTAAATATGAAAACCCTCGAAACTCTAAAGGCTCTGACTCATATAACTCTAACAACCTGACTTTAGCATAATTATAGCTATGAAATCATGCCCAAGGGATCATCCGCTTGAAGGCAATCCGATTTCCAGCCTACATAACATGTATTGTAGTTGCTATGAATCATATTGAATTCCATAATTCTAAGTATCATAAAATTGGATTTCTAAAATCTCATTTCTCCGACTAACATCTTTTCATAGCTTAATAATTCTAATAACATACTTTGAAATGGAAAGGTACATAATCATAAAACTTTGATATTATAATAACATCTTCATTCATGAAACTAAGTTATACTCTGTTGACATTCTTGCCAAAATATTTTAACTGATACTCTAAAATCATATTTGAAATCTCAAGTCTTGAAATATAAAGATATCATAAACTCTTAAAACATGTTTGATAAAATAACAACTGATTAAGTCATATATTCTTATAATAAATCTCTTAGGCTTGCACCTAAAATATTTCCATAACATACAATATATCAATCATGGTCTCATGATTTTCTAAACACATTTTCATGCGATACTCAAAATCATAATCTTTGGCTAGCTTGCCATGCTTGCAAAATCATATATATTCATACTTTCATCTCTAATTTCATATCTAGCAATCATCATGCATAAAACATACTCATAATGCTTAAAAGTAAGGCCATGAGTTTGAATCAACTCACTGTTTGAAACCGAGTATGTGAATACCACCAACTTGACCTTCAGAGATTGAAATGGCACCAACAACTATCATAGAGCAACAAAGACACATAAACAATCTATGGGTACTTTTAGATAACTCTAACAAACCCTAACAATATTGGGGAGTACCCCACTTAACAACAACTGAGAAACAACAAAGCTCAAACCATGGAACATGAAAAAGAGAGGAAGGAGATGACAAAACTCACAAAAACTCTTACCTTTGAACTTGGAAAGAGAAGGATTTTAGTGGAAGAAAGAGAGAAGGGTTGGGAGAGAGTTAGGGAAGAAGGGTTTTGATATGGGGGGGAGCCCAAAATGGAGTTTTAAAAGAGATATTTGGGCTCTTTTAGAAAACTACGTCGTAGCATTGTGCTGACATTAGGGCCCTCTGCCTAGCGAGGATGTTCTGAAAATTCTGAATATCACACCTAGCTGGATTCCTTAGCCCTTCACACATCCGGGGTTTTTCTGCAAGGGTCCCGGAAATCCTAGGACCGTATTGAACTTGCCTAGGAACACGTATACTTGGGGTATTACATCCTTCCTCTCAAAATTCTTGTCATGACCCAACCTGGAACGTGACCGGACGTGAGAAATTCGTTTCCCACATAAGCTTCATGACCTATTACTCTATATGCACAATAACTTATAAATTATTCAAAATGAAGTTTCTTTTTCTACATACAAATTACCGCTTTTCCAATACAAAATAGTTAAATTACTCAAATATGAAACATCATAGATTATCTCTAAAGTCTGAAAATCATGATACAACATATAACTATAAGCTTCTATTCTAAAAAGTCCATGAATTTAATATAGTTAAGTCATTAAGCAACAACAAGAATATACTCTCCTAGTATGAAAAATGTAAAATATGATCTAAGGTTTGGGATCCTGCCTCCTTGGAGCACTCTAAACATCCCAGAATACATGCCTCACCCCGAGTGAAACTTACCATATGACTCTTTACTTGCTGAGAGAATTTGTAGCAGTGGTTCTATCTATAAAAAATAAAAGAAGTGAGAGGGGAGTTTTGATACCAAAACTCAGCTGAGTGAGTTCTCACCTGGAACCCCCTTCATGGGACAACAAGGAACAATGCAAGAAATCATAATAACATCAGGAATACTCAAAAGTCATCCCTAATCACGTTTGCGTATAATTTATATGTTTATATTCAAATTATCATTTTACAAACTCAATAATAGCAATTTCTTCAATTTACTTTCTTATCTAAAGTCACATAACTCATAATGTAGTAGCTCCTAGAGAAACAGGAATGTCTAGTCTGATCCTTTGGTTAAGGTGCCAACATTGGCTCCACCCTCTAGTCATATCTGAGCGTTATGTATCGTCGTCCCATGTGATAATAATGGGTACCTAACTAGGTCCCTTCTCTAAACATTTTGGCCCAGACATACTTGGTACTAAGGTTAACAGATTTACCCGTTAACACACAACCTGTTTCTTACAGCCATTGTAAATAAATCTAAACCCTTAAAAACTTTTTTATTCTCTGAGCTTTAAATCTGCTTTCTAAGTTTGACCTTAGCATAATGTGGCTATGAAATCATACCCAAGGGATCACCCTTTGGAGACATTGTGATTTCTACAGTGGACAGAATATGTAGCCATAAGTTGTTCTAAATCCTATGAAGATTCATGCTCTTAAACCATTTGGTTCAATCTTTAAAACACATATCAATCTGTCAAGCTTATCTTAGAGTAGAAAACCCAATATTATGCTTCAAATAGAAAAGTTTACAATCAAAATTCTAATATCTTCTCTAAACTGCATGTCTAGTTCAAACTATATCATGTAAATAAACCAGTTCCAAATCCCTTGAAATAATCATAAAATCCCTTAACAATTGCATATATCATTAATTCTATGTAAAATCATTATAACAAACATGGTCCCATGATTTTTTATCTAAAACATGTTTCATGCTCTAAAATCAAGAGTTCTAAACATACAAACTATTAGTAAACTTTAAACTTCTTTGCAAAAATCTCTAAAACCAAGCAGTAAATCATATTTTTCATGAAAATAACTCTAATGCACAACATAGAGATTACAAGTGCAAACCCATTCACCTGAAGGGTGGACTAGCTAGAATCAACATCAACAACACTTTTGGGAGAGGACTTAGAGAAGCAGGAGAGCTCTAGATTAATCTCTAAACACCCAAGAACCCATCTTTACAAGGTAGAAAACTCCTCTCCCTTGAGAAGCATAAGGAACCCCCCTTTAAATAAGGGAAACTCAAAGGAAATGAAGCTAAACTATCAAGATAACATACCTTTAAGCTTAGATGATGGAAGATTCCAAGTTAATTTTGAAAGAATTGGAGGAAAATAGAGTTTTATGAGTGAAACTGGGTTAGGAGGCGAGATTTCTTGTGTTTGGAGGTGAGGAAGTTGTGTGGAATGGTCTGGAACCCCAAAGTGCGGGGTTTTATAATACTGTTGACCACATGGGCGCTCCCTTACCTATCTGCCGCACGCCTTACTCTCTGTCGACCGTTGGTTTTAACAAAATTATTTGCATTTCTTAATTTTAAGCTAAATTAACTTTAAAACATAAATATCAATAAGGGAAATACCCCCATTTGGATTAAAAAAAATATTAGAAAAATCAAAATCCCAACAAATCAAAAAATACTCTTTAACTTATTTTTTCTTAAGGAACAATTACCGAACTTTTGTTCCCAAGAAAATTCTTATCATATAGCCTTTCAAGGGCATGGGTTTTGAACTTGCGAATTTAAATACCCAAAGCAGATAACTGGAACTCACCTTTCTTTTTAAAAATTTTCTAACCTTTTTATTTAAAACTAGGGTATTACATTCCTCCAATGCCTCCTCTATTTTTCATAGAATTGGTATTAATCGTCCTCCTTTTATAGACAAAAGCCACCACAAAGTCGATTAAAATTGTTCAACTCTGACAATGCTCTACAAAGTTGATTGGAATCTACTTCTTTCACCTCTGACAATACTCTACAAAGTTGAATTTAATCAACTTCCAGCAAAACCTGACATGTAGCGAAGTAGTAGAAAAAGTTGACTAAACTGATGAGTTAGGAGAGTCAATTTCAATAGACTTCCTTTAAACCTGCACGATGACACTAATTTGATCATTGCATGCAGAATTGACCGTTGCAAATCTTTTACTAGAGTCAATTTGAGCTAACTTCCACCTTTTGTTTGAAAGTTTGAAATTTGCATGGAAGTTTTTAAATTGACTTTTATTAAATTTAAAATAGAACAAATGTGTAATCGGATGCAAAGTAGGAGAGTTTGTAATTAGTTGTTTTTTCTATTTTATTTATGTAAACAATCTCCACAAGCATAATCATATATTAAACTAAGGTATTGTTTGGATAAATAACTTATTTAAGCTCTTATATAAAATGGAATTTTTAAAAAGTAACTTATCAATAAATTATTTTATATTTAAATATATAATAATAAAATTTTTTACTTTTAGTATTTTAGAAAGTATTTCTTAAGAAGTTAGATATTTTAACTTATCACAAAATATTAAGAATAATTTTTAGATAAATAATAAGCTATTTAATCATATAAAATAAAAAATAAAAATAAGACTTTTGATTTTTAAAAAGTAAAAAAAATTAGAATCTAAACGTACCGTAATGTTTCAAATAGCAAAAGTGTAGATTTACTCAAACTTACGAAATATTTGTCAATAAATAATACAATCCATTACATATCCAGAGTCTGTAATTTGATTAATTTCCTGTCCAAATGTTAGCAGGGACTTGTTGCCCGCTGAGAATACAATTTCCAACCCAACGCACATGGCTTTGTGGCATCAGGTGCCAGATGCTGAGATCTCCGAGGAGAACGAAAATCTTAAAACGTGAGTGCATGCTGACACGTGGTCCAATCAGCATGCTGTTTTTGATGGAGTAATATAGGCCACAAATCTTTCAGGACCAAAACATTCACAGCCACAAACCCACAACGTGTCCTATGTTTCTCCCTTTGTTTTCTTTACGCCTGTCTGTTGCTTCGTTAGCCATTCTGGTACAGCACCTACAAGTAGCTGCTGCCTTTTGACTCTCACATAAAAAATAATATTATTATTTTTTTCATTTTTCATTTCCGATTGAAAACTCGTAAACTTAGCCAACCCAAAGGCATAGCCGACTCTGTTATTTCAGCTATTAGCTCTCATAAATACTATCAAGTATCAACCAACTTGGTATTTCATTCAAGTTGTGTTCATATCTGACCATACTCTAATTCTGAGTTTGGTTTGCTTTTCATCAATTGGAAGCTGGTCTCTGTTTCTCCTTGCAGTATGCCCCTTTCACCTTAGTTTGTTTTATTTTTCTTATTTGGTGCATGATCCCTGTGGTGTTTCAAGGATGTTTATGTTTTAATTAAGCTGTTACTTGTTAAGCTATATCCCAGTTTCTCTGGTTATACTTTGGTGTCATAATTTTTTTCCTGTATCTTTTGTACTTGATTTTGAAAAATCCGGAGCTAGCTTAACTGAAGTGAGTTTTGGTGCTTTTGGAGAAAAGCAGGAAAGATAAAGAAAGTAGTGACCTGCTTAATGAGGTTTCCTAGATCATGTACTGGTGACTATAATAATAGTAGTCACTGGCCAGTTTTTCACATTATCTATGCCATCTGTGCCAAAAAGGATATCAAGCAATTTTCCCTGGCCACAGCCCAGGGAATAAGGCATTAATCTAAAACTAGAGGATTACCATGTTAAGCTTGTTTTAACCTGATTTATGGTTCTTCAAATTTTACTAGAGAATTCGAGAGTATTAGTTTTAGGGTGCTTTTGGTTAGGGAATAAAAATGGGGTAAAAATTTACATGTATGAATTCTATGTGTTGAATTACACATGTAGTTTATCAATAGAATTTTTATCCCCATTTTTACCAATCCACCAAACACTCCCTTGCTCTAATAAGTTTGCCATGAAATGATTTTCCAAAATATGAGGATTTTGACATTGTATGTTGCTTCTACTCCCCTTAGGATGCTAGAGGGAAAAGGAGATACATAGGGTCCATCTGCTTACTGATGGAGTAACTATGAATGTCTTAATATTCACAGCATAGGGCATTGAAATCCTCTTTTCTAGTTAATCAAATAGCATTTATGTCTGTGTGTTAACAAATTCTGCATATTTCCTATTATCAAGGCCGTTTCCTACATGTTGATGATCATTTCAATACTATTCACAGAAACTAGGCCATGGATTGGTACTATGGGAGTGAAGTCAATGATTTTCTTGTTCCAAAAGATCAAGATTTATTGGACAGGCATCCGTCACCAGACTATTGGTCAAACTGGGGGATAAATGCCACTGAAGGTTTTAATTCACCGAAAAAGTTTGTTGTCATGGATTTCATTGATGAAAGTTTCAATAATCAAATTGAGCTTGAATCATCACTGCATGATAAAGATCAGTCTAGCAGTTCAAGTGTATGTGGGGGATTGCCTGAGCAATCTTTTCAACAGACTGCACTTTCATGTGATCAGCCTAATTTCCAGTTTCAAGACCTACCAAGATTCGAACAGACAGATGACATTTTCTTGTACAAGCTTAACCTCTGGGATTAAGATACTTGATTTTGTTCCTGTAGGATAATCATGTAGCTTCTGAATTGCTCTGCATTTTAGGAAGTCCAGTGCAAATTGGAAAACAGCACCCCCGTTCAATTTTCACTGGTTTACCATAGGCATATAGTTAATCTGATTGAAATGAAAGTCTTTTGACGTTACAGCGTTCACTTTTTTTTTTTGTTTGCATGATTCAGGAATTCTGCACTTGAAGATCTGCCATGTGTAGATAATCTGGACAATTCCTTTAACATTTCACCTGAAAATCAATGCAGCATTACACCTGGTGATCATTCTGTTCTAGACATTAGTGTAAACAAGAATTTTAAACATGGGAGTGCAAAATATCTCAAATACATGCTTGCTTTCCATCAGGTCAATTGCAGAAAGATATTGCCTCTTCAAATTCCGAGGATTTCCTTGATATAAAGGTGACGATGGCTTTCTATCGATTAATTTAAAAGTTGCTTTATCTACCTCTTGGTTGGTACGTAGAAATTCTGACTTACTATGAACAGTCATCAGCATGCTTATACACACACAAACTCATATATTAGTATGTAAGTATATACCTATATACTTGTGTGTGCACATGTTGAAGTCAAATATTAAAATGAACAGGTTCCATTTTTCTTAATATCCAAATATCAGCCGGCATAATACTTGCCAAATGATCTTAGGTTATTTGCTTGCAACTTAAGTATTTGCAAATCACATTTGGATCTAAAGCAGTAGAATAGGTAATTTGTGCTGGAGTAAGTGAATATATAAGATGGGAGGATCCATGGATTCATTGTAGTTTTGGGTCAAGATGTAGTCTTTGGCCTGTTATTGTGATTTTTCACTTAGGGTGTGTTTGGTTGGAGGGTAAAAACAGGGTGTAAATTTTTATGGATGAACTCTATGTGTAAAATTACATTTGAAACTCATTCATGGGAATTTTATCCTCATTTTTACTCCCTAAAACAACATACCCTTAGTATAATGATTTGGATCTCTCCAATGTTGGGCTCTCCCTCCTATCAACTTGCATGCTACTTTCTGGAGTAATTTTATGCATTATCCGGTGATATTTTTTCGGAACCAACTTTCTCTATCTTTAGTTATACTTCATTATGAGGTGTTGAACCAAACCTGTTTGTATCCACTTTTAAGGTTTTATTTGTCCTCCAATGTGTAATACTATATATTTTCATGCTTGTAGAAGCCATGTTCTCCACGAGTTTCTTTTACTCAATCTTCACAACATAGAAAAATCATTAATCCTTTTATTGGACATCTTGTCTTGTTTTAAAGCTCAACTTCCTCTAGGTTTCAAATGATTGTGCTTGTGAAGTTCAGGCTTCCTTTCTTTTCTCTTTTCTTTTGTTTATTGTGATATATTTCTGAAATAAACTTGTCAAGTTCAATTGTTACTGTAGACACAGAAAGTGTGCATATCTGCAGAGTGAAACCATTATTTATTTTATTTATATTGATATTTTGTGGAGAAATAAAGCATATAATGATTGGATTTAGTTATTGAACCCAATGGAACAAGCTTCCTCTCTAGTGTTAATTGCCACAGATGCATCTTCTGCTTTTGGGGCTTACAATGCATTGTAATCTATTTAATTTCTTTTCAAGGCACTGCCATCCAAAGTTCTGGACTCTTATGAGCAATGCAGCAAAGATGAGGGTATGCATGAGCAGTCATCGCTTGAGGAATTGATACTGAATGATCTTGAGATGATAATTGGACAGGTGAAGTGACTGAGAACTCAACTACTTGGCATCTGATTAATTGCGATATCACTAATTTCTTTTTGTCGACCAGTTCACCGAGAATACCCGAATATGCTTCCGAGATGCCCTGTACCGGCTCGCCAGAAGTACTGAACAACAGTGTGCAGTGCAAGATCAGGAAAAGGATCTTAACATGAAGAAGGGAATGCCACATATGGATCACAATGAAACAGTAAGGTACACAATTTAGGTCTGCTTCATGTCTGTTATGTTCTTTTGTACCCTATTTGATGCATGATAAATTGATAATGATGAAACACGAAGGTACATAGAAATTTACAACGGCTGTTTTAAAATTTAATTTAACTTATGCACACCCCTATGGTTTATGATAGAACGCAATGCTGTCATTTGAGTGGATCTCACCTTGTGGAAAAAGACTCAGATTTTGTTGTTGATGTTCATCACTATAACTTGAATGGAAAATAAGCACTTATGGGACATTTGTTGCTCTTGATGACAGAAAAACTTTTGATTGGTTTGGCCTAGCTAGGTTTGCTTGATAACATGATTGCTATTGCAGCTCCTGCACCAAAGTTTTGGGCATTAATCATGATTTTACTAATAGGTTAAACATCCAATTTAATTTCAAAATTAAACATTCTAGTTATTGTCGTTGGTGCATTTTCTATTTATTGCCGTGTTATCACAGAGTGTGCTGTGAATAATTTCAGAAGCAGATAGTTCTGTTACTTTTGTACTTATGGTCTCTGGTTTATAACTTTATATGTTCCATTTTAAATGACAATCTGTTGTTACTTTCATTGCATGTCAAATCATCGAGAACTGCTAGTGTTAGTTCATGTTTGGCAAACATGCTTACGTCCAGCAAACAACTTTTTTTCTCACCCTAACACAAAAAAAAAAAAAAAGCTGTTTTGAATATAATCTGGCACATTTGGTAAACATAGATAAGATTGATTGTAATCTTCAACTTATTTTATTTATATTAGAAACAACTTTTTTTTTTTTCAAAAAGAACTATTTTTAAAACTTTCGATTATAAGCAGAAGTTAATTATTTTAAAATTATGGTATTTTTACTAAATTCATCCTAAGTATAATATCACCAAATCATTTTATCCACATTTTAGTAATTTACCCTTCAAAAACAATTTTTTTTCATACAATCCAAACAAAATACATTAGTTTAAAAGTACTTTTAAGTTAATAAATTCAAAGATAAAATTAATTTTCACATAATCGAATATAAAGAAAATTAACTGTGCCTATAATCGATTATTGAAAAAATTGTGAGCTCATTCAGACACACCTGGTCACAATCTCGGAGGAATAATATCTAACACCTAACACACTTTTGTCACTGTACATATTTTACTCCAAGTATCAGCACTCTTGATTCAAGTGACACCATGTGTTCAGGTCTCAAGAAAAGAAACCGATGGAATCGGAGACGAACTGCGTTGATAGGGTGATTGCAAATCTTATGTTCAACAAGATGGAGTTTAACATACATGGCCATCCTATCACATCATCAGTAAACTCCAAGGGAAAAGTAATTGGAACTAATGGTGGATGGGGCAGAAACTCAAAGCCCTTGAATCTTGAACAGAAGTTTCACTATCCCAATCCCAACCCTTTACCGGGAGATGGCGAGGTTTCATGGAGTCTTTCATGCTAGAGTTTGGTTAGGTAATGTGATAGTTAGCTTTCTAGTAGGCAGTAGCTGAACCAAGAGTAGGAAAAACCAAACCAATTTCCTGTAATTATTCAGTTTTATTATTGCTGTTTCTGTAATTCTGCATGTATATGCTTTTGCATTGGACCTGAGTTGTTTGTATTATTTAGTTTTAATCAAGGCTTGCTGTATCCACCCAGCTCAGTTTTGCTTGGAATCACAAAACCAATTTGACTGAATTGATCAAATTTGTTGCTTCGGGATTCTTTGGTATTTCATACCTTGATATTTGACTTGATCTCAGTGGAGTGTACCGAATCATCAAAGCAATATTATGATGAGAAAGTTTCAGATTCCATCCAATAGAGATTGTATGCACGGAGTACTAGTTCACTAGGATAACGCTATTTAGATGGACAACGGGGCTATAAAATATAATTAAAAAAGAGTGAAGACCAAAATGGAGAACATAATTATGCATACGGGGAAATAAGATAAGAATTACTCAAATTTGAGTCTTGTCAAAGAGATGACATGCTTCTCCTGTGATGGGAAACTGGCAATGAGACAGTAGAATCGAAAAGAAGCTTGTTTATTACTAATAAGCAAGACAAACCCAGTGGGGGTTAGCCTCTTGATACAGAGGAAATTTTTTTTTATCTCGCAATAATTTGAGCTCAACACTACCCAAGCCTTTCCCACCAATTCCGTGCCTTACTGCATTCTTACCACCCAGACTAGGCGTGTTTAGTATAATTTATCAGGCATAATAGTATGAATTAATATTATATATTATGTCTTTGTTCATTATTTGGTGAAGGTAATGTATTATATAATATTATACATTATAATTTTCTTATATGTCAAAATATTGTATAACTTATATAGGATAGGGAGGCCAATTAGAACTAATTAGCATTTAACAATAAATTTACTTTTATTTTTTTAATATTCTATTAAAATAAATAATTCTTAAATAAATAATAATTAACAAATTATAAAAATATAAATAATTGAAAGATAATAAATAAATAATATGTAATACAAATGGTATCAAAGATAGATTGAGATCTGTGTCAGCCATACATGCCAGACCCCCACTAGGATGGGACTAGTCTCACATCGGTTGGGGGAGAAAAGATGTCTTATGAGGATTAATACCTCCCTTATGTAAACGCGTTTTTTCCTTGGAGAGGGGAAGAACAAATCCGTGAGGGACATAAACAATAATTCAATCATGTAGCTTTATGTTGCCAAAAGCCTTGCCATAGTCTGGAGCAAGAAACTAACCTTCCAAATTATTTATTTGTTCCACTTTTAGACTTAGATGGATGTTGAGGATCAACCAGCAAGGAAAAGGCTTCTCATAATAAATTATTGCCTTGCCTAGTTGAGGAATGGCAACAGATATCATCATTATGGTCAGCCTAGACTTAGCAATCAAACTGAAAAGAATTATTTAATTGGTAAATTTATTCACATTTCTCACACATTTACCTGGACGTGCACCAGGTTAATCAAGTAATACGTAGTGGATAGAATAATGTTTCCACAATGATTGAATGAATAAATTAAACACCCCAATCACCAATGAAATCCTATTTAGGCTAGCACGGAATAAATCAAGTAACGGTGGAGAATGGGAGATTCAATTTAGGAACATTGGGGTCGGAAACTTTAGACTGATAGAATAGACTGGTTGTAGCTCTTGGTGAATGAATTTTTCTTGGGCCTTTTGTCTTTGTTCATCTAGTGTTGCTTGTTTAGATTTTCTGCATGCAAATCTGACAAATAGTGTCTAGTAATGGAAATTATTTACAGCCCTCATTAGTTATGTGATGCTCTATATTTTTCTGCAGTAAATTAGTCAATTGAATAATCAAATCATAGATTATATAATCCATGCCACCCTCTGTAAGATTTGCTGTCATATGCATTCATTTTGTTCTACTCTTGTCCATTGTTAAGAGAGAACAGAGTAGGAGTTTTTGGTTTTATTTAGGATCTGTAATAATCAATAATCGAATATTAGATTGATTTTCTTATAAAATGGTTTGGGTTTGTAACTATTTTTTGGTGTCTTTTTAACTTGATCGAATAATCTTTTCAAGTCTGCACATCTATATTATCATATAAAATGGATTAGGTCCATAACTGCTTTTTTGTGTCTCATAACTGAATTGAATATTCTTTTCAAGTCTAAACATGGTGACAAATTAAATCTTCTACTCTTTCAAGTCTGCTGTAATTAAAGAAAAAAAAAATTCTATCCCCTAAAGTTATTATCTCAACTTCACTCATGTTATCAAAACCACCCCCAACTTCATCGTAAGTTGTTAATTCTTTAGGCTTGCCAAGTTCTCTCTTCAGTTTTTGTCCGTCATTGTCTCT
>JAMLFY010000017.1:3674393-3821333 GCA_030441495.1 Dalbergia oliveri
TGATTAAGCAAGTCAGCCAACTTCTGGACTCTTTACTTCAAGTTACATTAACAGAGTAACTGAATTATAACTAAATATGTCACATGCAGAATTCTGGCAGTAAGTTCAGCACATAATTGAATGAGCTGGGATTCTTTGGATCACTATAGCATATCACTTAACTGAAAGACCATGTTTGATGTCAGATACTAACGACATTAACATTTGGCTTTCAATGAGGGAAACTAACCCATGAATCCAATCTCTAATACTGGATGCTCATAACTTTAGCATTAGCATTCCATTACAAGGGGGAAACTATTATGAAGTCCGTGTCTGGTTTCTGGTTTTGGTATTGATAACATCTGTCCCATTCTTTCAATGTGGATGGAAACTATTTGGAAGCAAATATCTCCTACATCTGATTTTGTAGATGCATATTATATAAAAGGTTGAAACATTTTCTAATAAAGTACTGTTCCATGAGTGGGATAACTCCTGTTAGTTGTTGACTTGTTATTTAGTCTATTTTTTTTATTATTATTCTGCTTGGATTTAGGGTAGTAATGAATATATATGTCTACAGAGCGTTTCTTTTTCTCCATGAATATACAGGATAGTTATGAATTTGTATTTTATTCTCGATATGTAATCTTTTCCTTCTCATTAATACTTTGTTTTCTATATAAAAAGAAATAAAAGAATGCAGAGCATAGTTATTTTTGTCTTGTATTGATGCATTATGCATGAAATCAAGCTGGGTTTTCCAATGGGCAGTGAGTTATTGGTGTCTACCTGATCTTGTCTTTACTAATACAGTGAAGGTATATCTGCTCTACGTCTGGAATATTGTTAGCTTGTGAGACGTTTTGTTTATGTATTTTCTTTCATATGTTTCACCTTTTGCTTCCTCTTTTGAGAATTTGTGTGCATTTTTGGTCTCTCATTTGGACTGTCCATTACATAACTTACATTTGTAACTAGAATGTTTGGGGCTTTTCTTCACAGCTCGATGGTGTGTCAAAACTTTGCACCCTAACATACATGGGGGTATCCTTGCTTGAAGAGATCAAAAACATCATATTGAAGCTCTCAATACACATGGAATTGGTGAGTTTTTGCTATCAGCTTTGTTATTAAAAGTACATAATGCTAGAAATTTGTTTTTTGAATTTGGAGTTGTGTCATTTAGTTTGTGAAATTAAGTATTTTATTGCTTTCACATAAAGTATTCCTTTTCAGGCACTTTTGACGTGGTGGTGGTGAACTTGTACCCATTTTATAATAAAGTTACATCACCTGGAGTTGAATTTGAGGATGGAATTGAAAATATTGACATTGGTGGTCCAGCCATGATTAGAGCTGCTGCAAAGGTGGTGTGTTTGATTGAAATGTCAACAAATCAAAATTTTTAAATGATGACAGAGACCTTTTTACCCCATTGTGTCTTTATCTGGTCTTTAAAACTTATAATGTTTTTTAAAATCGCTTTGAAGATGTCTTCAGCTTGCATATTGAAATATTTTAAATGTAAGCTCATAACTTCTTGGAGCAGAATCACAGGGACGTTTTGGTTGTGGTTGATTCAGAAGACTACCCTGCCCTATTGGAATTTCTTAAGGGAAATCAGCAAGATCAAATGTTCAGGCTAAAGCTTGCTTGGAAAGCTTTTGCACACGTTTCTGCCTATGACTCTGCAGTGTCTGAGTGGCTGTGGAAGCAGAGTGGTGGAGGTATTTCTGTTACAAATTTGTTAGGAAATATTAATCCATACCCAGCAGTTACTTGTTGTGAGAATGTCAATTGCAGGAAAATAACATAAATTGTAATCATAGTCCTAGAATGGAAGTCACTGAAGCATGGGTACGCTGATTTTCCAAAAGTACCCGTACCTGGGATTACGATACAAGTACACTGGGTACGCGTGGGTACGTACCCAATGCCTTCTTTTTTGAAAAAAAAAAAAATTTGGTACGTTGGGTACACATCAGGTATGCATTGGGTACACGTACCTAAAACCGGGTATTATGCTTATTTCAGTCCAAACACAGCGTTTTGAATTTTTTTTTCAAAAAAAAAAGCTTAATAAATACCTAATAGCATCGACCCTAACCCCAAAATAGCAGCCACAACCGTTCTTAGCCCCATGCACACCTCTCCCCTCCACTCTTCTCATTGTCGGCAACACCATAGTGATGGAACGCGACCAACACTGCAGCGGCGTGATGGCTTCACCCTTAAAGCAGCAAAGCGCAGCGACTTCTGGCCTTCCGGGAAATGTTGGTGACAGCGGCATCCTTTTGGGCTCTCTCCATTGAGATCCTTTCATTCTTCTGTGATTGTGAGGTGGGTGAGAGAGAGAACGTGGAGTCCCGTTTTTGGTGGCTGGGATCATGAGGGAGATAGAGTCAAGAGTGAAGCCAGGCTACAATTCATACTCTGAATGTGTTGTACTTTGAAACGACAAATCAACACAGTACCGTCTTTGTGATTTATCCTTTTTGGGCTTGCTGTTTTAAGTTTTTTTTTTTTTTTTATTTTGGCATGTAATCTTGAGCAATTTAAATTTTAGACTTGTTATATGTTGAAGTTTTAGTTTTTATCATTTAAAAATTATGAATTTTTTATTTTTTTATCTTTTGTATATAAACGTACCCGTACCCCATTTTTTGTAAAATTTTCGTCCTTGATACCGTATCCTTACCAGGTATGGGTACCGTACCTGTATCCATGTAACATAGGTGGAAGTACTTAATTGACATGTGCAGCGTGCCAGATTAAAATTATTGTACCTAAATTGCCGTTTGTTTTCTAATTTTATGGTCTGGCCGCAAATCAATGACTTTGAAATTACATATTAGATTTGCAAAAGGGCTTGCAGTAAAACCAACAAAAGTTTGTTTGCTGCATGGTAACAGAACATGGTATTCTGATTTGACTTGTGCTCTCATTTTGTTGACAGATAAATTTCCTCCTAGCTTGACAGTACCTCTTTCGCTCAAAAGTTCTCTCCGATATGGTGAAAATCCTCATCAAAAAGCTGCTTTCTATGTTGACAAGAGACTTTCTGAGGTTTACGGTGGTGGAATTGCTACTTCCATACAACACCATGGAAAGGTGAGAGTCAACAACTAATTTACTCTATCTAATAATGTAATGTTAATGGCAATGTATATCTTTTGTATAATTTAAAAGTTATTATATCATATTTGGGGATTAAAGTTCTTGGTTGTTATTGATCTTTGCATAAGATAATGTGGTACATAGTCTTTTAACGTTAATATTTACTTGCAGGAAATGTCATATAATAACTACTTGGATGCTGATGCTGCTTGGAACTGTGTGTGTGAGTTTAGGGATCCCACATGTGTAGTAGTGAAGCACACTAATCCTTGTGGGGTAGCATCACGTGATGATATTCTTGAAGCTTACAGACTAGCTGTTAAAGCTGATCCAGTGAGTGCATTTGGTGGAATCGTAGCTTTCAACGTGGAAGTTGATGAGGTAAACTCCTTATTCAAAATTGTAGGCTATCAGGAATCTGGAATCTCTGTATTTCTATCCAGGGAATATGTCCAACCTTGCAAAAAAATATGATTTGGGTGTACAAAGTATCAATAGTTGATTGATAGCACCTAGTGGGATAAGGCTTGAAGGTTATTGTCATTGTACTACTGTTAAAATTCAATCTTTTGGTTGAAGTTGTGCAAGGTGACCATGTCCATGGTTTCACATTTTATGCCAGGGGCTAGGGTAGGGCTGTTCACTTGTTTGTCTTTGTCTTGTTTGTGAAGATAAAGGCAATTTCCCATCTGAAGCTCTAAGATCCCATCTCAGCAGTGAAGGCTGCAATGATATATATATACACTTGCTTTTTATATTTCAGGCTCTTGCTAAAGAAATTCGAGAATTTAGAAGCCCAACAGATGGAGAGACGAGGATGTTCTATGAAATTGTGGTTGCACCCAGCTATACAGAGAAGGGGCTAGAGATTCTTCGTGGAAAGTCGAAGACTCTTCGGATCCTGAAGCAAAAAAGAATGAACCGGGAAAGCTTTCTCTCAGGCAGGTTGGTGGAGGGTGGTTAGCTCAGGATTCAGATGACTTAACCCCAAATGACATAAAGTTCAGCGTAGTCAGTGAGACAGCTCCAACGGATGATAAGCTCCATGATGCAGAGTTTGCATGGTTGTGCGTGAAGCATGTCAAAAGCAATGCTATTGTGATAGCTAAGGTTGTCATCTGCTCTATGTTGAAACTTTTTCTATGCTGCAATGCAGCATATTTAAGGATCTTATAATTTCTTTAACAATTTTTGGCAGGACAACTGTATGTTAGGCATGGGAAGTGGGCAACCAAACCGAAGAGAGAGTTTAAGAATCGCTCTCAGGAAAGCTGGAGATGATGTTAAAGGAGCAGCTTTGGCTAGTGATGCCTTCTTCCCATTTGGTAAGTGCTAAAAGTCATAAAAATAAAATATTTAAATATAAGACCGTTAGTGGTGTATGGTTAATAATTCCTTTTGACGTATACGTTCTCAGAAGACCATCACTCATTCATCTGAAAAAAGACGGTAAACTGTTTAGTAATCTTCAATGGTCATATATTAAATTAGATATAGATAAAGAGAAGGAAGACATTTGCTTTATTTTTATTTTTTATTTTTTCTATTAACAAGGATGTATCTTAATTTTTTTTATAAACAGCTTGGAAAGATGCAGTGGAAGAAGCTT
Source organism: Dalbergia oliveri (assembly GCA_030441495.1). Lineage (NCBI taxonomy): Eukaryota > Viridiplantae > Streptophyta > Magnoliopsida > Fabales > Fabaceae > Dalbergia > Dalbergia oliveri. The sequence goes on from JAMLFY010000017.1 coordinate 3,679,105, forward strand.
GTGAGAGTGGAATTAATGTTATTGCAGAACCAGGTGGGAGTATTAGAGACAAGGATGCCATAGACTGTTGTAATAAATACGGTGTTTCCCTACTTTTTACCGAAGTGAGGCACTTCAGGCATTGATGTTCAGTATTTGTTTTGCTGAAAACTGCTGCTTCGGATTGGTAGCAGGTTCACTTTTTAACAAAGTGTGGAACCTGTTTTTGACATCAAATTGCTGTATAAGGATGTTGTATTATCCAAGTTATGTGGAAAAATAATGCTTTACTTAATTTTCCATGGTATGATAGTATCCTGCATTGAGCAGAATCAAATAAGACATTCCTGTGACCACATGGCCTTTAAAAATATACTTTTAATAAAGGATAATGACATCTGTGCCGCCCTAACTCTTCTCTTCCTCCATTCGAACCGTTTCACACAGCCTCTCCACATCCCATGTTCAGAAGATGAATTTTTTTGTTGGCGAATTTAAGCAGTAGACAAGTGATGAGAACTGGTTTTCATCAAGAAATTATATGTGATGTTAAGTGGATTAAATAAAATAACAACGTAATAAAACAGGCCTAAAGTGGACTCCTAGGAAGTGGATGTAAAGATGATTCACCCACTATGAAAGAATACTGGGGTATATCACTTTAGCAGACTGAGGGTTTTTTTTTTTTTTTTTTGTGTAGAAGGTAACATATGGAATTACTTCATGAATTTTTCTAGGATTATTGGTGAATAATTGCAACTTTTAAAAATTATAAAATTGAGACTGAATCCTTTGTTGCTGGATGACTTACTTCTAATAACTGAATTTGTCTATTTTTGTTACCTTATCAAACAATGGAATTTTGAGTTAAAATTTTTATATCTTGCTATGAACATCTTGAAGTGTATCTTGAATTTTTTTGTTCAGAGACTTTGAGGCTCATTTGCTATTTAAAAATTTATGAAATCTGCCTAATTTCTTAGTTGAGTAGATTTTGGACACTAATTTTATTTTTTATTTTTTTTACTAGCTAGAAATTCCTTTTTTAAGTCATTTTTTTCCAAGTTAATTTAGACATGTTGAAGTACTTTTGTGAATTATTCAGCCTTTATCACGATGTTTGATTAATTCACTAGAATTTTCTTTGAGACTAAAATTATATTACAAGGACGGGTGCTATATGATCTGAAATATGACTGAGTAATATGTCAATGATTTTGTGCCTTATACTCTATGTAATTTAGTTCTTGATGTTAGGTATATATGATTATAATGCTTGTGCATATGACATGAAGTATGAAACATGAGTTATCAAAGTATTTCAAAATAAATAAAAGATTAAATTGTAGGAGAATGAATTCTGACCACTTATAAAGATTAAATATCACGGAGAGTGACCTAACCACTTATTGGATCCCCTTGAACATGGTTAGGGAAAGTAAACCCACTATGAATAATACTATGTAAGCAGAAGAAAGTAAAATTGATATTATATATAAGAAGAGCTAATTAATAAGCTGTATTATTCCTGAAATGGACAAGGCCACCTATGTGAAGTTGAGAAAAATATCAAAGCCAAGCAAAGAAATGATGTTAATTAAGATATTAAAGAAAATCATTGCATTTATCTTATGCATACTTATGTTATTCTAAGTTGGAATATTATGATATATGTGAATAAAGTGATTGAATTTTAAAAGAAATTCACTTTGAAAAGATGATTTTGAATTTTAAAATAAACTTTGATTATGTTAATGCATGATCACATCTTGTTTAATAAACCAAAGCTGTTGGGATAACAATGATGACATTGATTGTTGTGTATTTTGGATACTCTATTGAGAATTTCATAATTCTTACCCCTATATCTATGTGTTCCCATGTGTCCAATAGATTAAGAGATAATGAAGCTCTCATACAGAAGTCTAATTAGAATATTTTGATTACCAAAGACCATTGCCAACTATACATACAATGTTTACGAAAATGATGCTCCATTAAGGCTTATAGAAGGGCTTTTTCATGTATTCAGATATGTTCTCTATAGTATTACTATCATACTATACACATTGTGTATTCTAGAACTACTTTGTTTCTTTTTTATATATTTAACTAGAACTATGAAATAGTTATTGCATGACTCATTCAAATATATTGTAAATACTTAAGCAAGGTTCATTAATCTATAAGTAACAACTCCTAAGTGTGATGTTATGGCTTAGGGCGATATTGTACTTGGGAGGTTGTTACAAGAGCCAACATAAACTGTTGTTGATATGGCCAGCCATGAACCTGGCTAAGGTACATAGGTGTCTGCTACACGCAAAAAGATTGAGGTTGGGCTGTGGTTGGGCTTGGCAAGGCTACATATAATCATCATGATGATAATCATAATCATCCAACCACCATCACATCACCAAGTGCATCTTCTTGGCATTGTGTTCTGGTAGCACGCATCTCAGCACACATGATGCCTCAAAGAATGCCTGTCTAGGACATCAACAAGGTGTAAGATATGTAGTTCTGGTGGGCATAGGCTAGTACACGTTTGGAAAATCCCAAAAGTCAAGATTCTGGGGGCTCAACTCGATAAAAATCTATTTACCATTGACAAGTACCATTGAAGTATCAGAAGAAATGTGATTCTGTCACGACCAACTTGGGACATGGGCGCGTGGGGAATCCATCTCCACGTAAGCCTCATGATCTCTAGTCTTTCTATATGTATATTTAATATTAAATCCATTTAATAAACATAATTTCGTCTTGATATAATCTCTAGCTCCTTGGAAATTAAATCATTTTAATTACTTTCATAATCAAGCTCTAGATATATACATATATATATCTCTAATACAAACATCAGTTGCTCTAATACCAAATAAACCATAAAAATCATAATCTTGAAAATACAAAACATGCATTATTTTAATGGTCTGGGACCCTTGATGTACATTGAGCACTCTATCTTTTACAAAATACCACATGTAACTTCATTCTGAAGTGAAGCTACCACTGAGAATCTCTCCTGTTGGAAAATGAGGTGGATCAGGAAGGACACGTCACAGCTAACGCTATTAATGGAAGAAGGGAGAGGGGTGAGTTTCATCTAAAACTCAATGGTAGGCCCTCACCCATAACCCTCTCATGGGACAACCAAGAACATAAATAATCATATATAATCATAAGGTTAGTACAATATCTCTAAAATTATATTCATAGAAAACATCTCTAAATTCTTACTCTACTGAGAAATCATTTTCTACATATACATAACAATTTTTAAATCAAATATTCTCTAAAAACATCAATATTCTTAAAAACATAAATGACGTACTCTAGAGAAACAAAATCTCTGGTTATGCACAATTCATGTGACATAACAATATCTAAAATTCTTGGCACCTACTAGGTCACATTTCTGATTCTCTAGCCCTATGGGCTACTTGGTATACCAAGGTTAACGGGATTACGGGTTAACACACATTCTTCTAGGCTGTCTAACTCATCAGAAATCTAAATCTTTTCTCAAAGTCTTCTATCCTAGAGTTCACAAGCTCTAGTATATAAAATCAATAAATTCTGAAATTCATATAATCATTACAACATCTCTAATCATTTCTCTTAAAACTCTATTCTTGAAATCATAAAATCTCTAATATATATAAATTTATTTAAACATGAAAACTCTTGAAACTCTTAAAAGCTTGGTTCTCATATGATTAACAATCTGACTTTAGCATAACTTGACTATGAAATCATGCCCAAGGATCACCTCTTTCAGGCATTCCATTCAGCCAACAGAATATGTATTGGCAATTGTTATGAATCATATTGAATTCCATACTTCTGAGTATCATAAAACTTGAATTTCTAAAATCTCATTTCTCAAGCTAACATCTTTCATTAATTTAATAACTTTAAATCATCATAATATTTCATAAATCTCTAAATATAATCATATTCATACTCTTGCTCTTTAATAAAAATTTTTAACAATAATGGTCCCATGAGTTTTTCAAAAAAATATATATTTCATGCTTTCATTTCTAATATCATATGGCCACGTCATAATTTCCTGAAATTAACTCTAATGATCAACATAAGGATCATAGGATCTGAACCCACTCACCGTTTGAAGGGAGTATGTGGGCCCACCAACTAGAGAACTTGGAATGGCACCAACAACTCCATAGAGCAATTATAACTCTAGATTAAACTCTAATAATCTCTGGGGGCTCTATCCTTATTCTAACAAAATTGGGGGACCCCCACTTGATAACAATGAAAGAAATGATCGGTCCAAATCCAGATTATGAAGAAATAAAGACATAATCTAACAGCATATACTCACCTTGAAGCTTGGAAATGATGGATTTGAGAGAGAAAAAAATTGATGAAGAAGAAGAAGAATGCGCAGAACGCGTTTTCTAAGCCCGAAACACGGCTTTTATAAACTTTTTACCGCCTGGCGTCCTGTCTTTGAGCTAGACGTACTTCTCTCTTGTTAAGTTAATAATTTATTTTACTTCCCATTAACTTTAAAACATAAATGTAAATAAGGAAATACCCCCATTTGGATTCAAATAAAATATTAAAAAATTAAAATCCCAACAACTTAGAATCCAAAATTTGGGTTTTAGTTCAAATCAAAATTTCTGAGATTTTCTAAACTTGTGGGCTAAAAGGAAACACTTAAAGGTTTGATAAATTCATTAAAAATCACTCTTCAACTTATTTTCCCTCTAGGAACCATTAGGGACTTTTAATTCCAAGAATATGGTTCTATCATATAGCCCTCCAATGAGGTGTAGGATCCTCACTTAGCCAAATTTAGACCCGCGAGTCTGGGAAACTTGAGGCTATCCAGAACTTGACTACTAACCCTGCCTAGGTATCACATGATCATCACTAATCGGATCCAAACCCAACCCTTCCCTATGTGCCTCCAATGCAGCATGCCATGTCACATGATACTTAGACCACCATAAATCTAGATCCCTACCATCCTTGGCGTGTAATCGATCAATGTGTATCGAGACAATTAGTATGTGTTGTCCTTCATCAAATTGTGGAACAACTTGATTGGTGGTGGCGACAACTGGTATAAATGCTGTCACAAATGCCAACATCGCCTTCTCATAAATGAATATAGGTGTCATATCCTTAACTTCATCACAAGTGTAGGAAGTCCACCTAAATTTCATTATTGGACAAAATATTAGACTACATCTAAAACAACTCAATAGACGTCTTAATAGGAAAAACATTATAAGTGACTAACCCCACTAATGCCAATTGCATCAATGCGCTCTTATAGCACACGGCCAAACCGTGTCTAAGCTCATTGTGCACTTAAATGGACTCCATCTGGAAAATATATACATACACATGTGTGAGTGTGTGTGTGTGTGTGTAATTGGTTTTCATGATTTCAATTTGTACATTTAAACAAATAGCAAACAAAAGTATTCACAAAGATATGTACCTTAGTGTGAGCGGAAAAGTGAGTGGAAAAGTGAGTGGATGGTGCTATCTAAGGCCTAACCAGGGCATTCCTACAATTCACAAGACTGGAGAAAGGATAAACAGCCTACAATCTCGATGACATTGTATTTCAGAGACGCAAAGTAATAAAGGAATCCTAGCTGTAGACCCAAGCTATGGTTCTAAATCATCAAAATCAATAACAAGAGGGAGCCACTTCATATGAACCCTAAACCCTAATTTGTTCGGGACATGATCCCACCAAATAGAACCATTATGTAAGCTTAGGTGTAAGGAATAATTGTCTAGTGATCGCATTCATGATAATTATCCAAATGTATCTTTGAACAAACATAGATTGACGGAGAATCCTTTTATGTCTCTTTCCTCCAGGAACCACATCTTGTACACAATGACTATATATCACACTCATAAAATTTCCCCCATGCACCCATTTAGCCATTGAAGATAGCCCATCTACATGCAAACAACTAGAACACCACATGCTCCAATGCGATGGTACACTCTGTATGGAAGATGAAAAGTGTGCAACTCAAGCCTTCAACACTCAACAAGTGCATTGATGAGTGTCCTATCATCATCAAACACTAGAAGCATTATCGGACATACCATCAACAGCTTGCCTAAGAAAAGGCTCCATCCATGAATCTGGTGCACAATCAAATTATAGCACCTAATTTTCAAAATCCGTGTATCCTATATGATAATATATAAGACATTGTTAAATTATGCAAATTAAAGTAAAAATCAACAAAATTTCAAAGCTACACCAAAACATCACACTAAATTAAGATTATCTTAATAATATAAAAAAATTGCATTAAAATAAATAAATTACAAATAAACTAAACTAAATTAAATATGCCACAAGAATAAAGTTAACAAAAACTAAAATTAAATTTATTAAAATTTGCCAATTAAACTAAATGCTCGTTAAGTTCTAAAACTAGAATTATATATTTATTATAACAAATAAAATAATATATTACACAAAAAATTAATGTTACCATTCATTTAAATTAAAGTTTAATAACAATTAATGTTAAAATAATATACAATACTGATAATAAATTGAACTAGTATTATAATAAATATATTACACTATTCTACTAAATTACACTAAAATAAAATACAAGCAAATTAAACTACAACAAACTTATATTTATTACATTTCACAAATTAAAAAAAATGCTAGCTAAGTTCCAAAACTAGAATAAATTTAACATAAACATTACCAAAACAATAAAAATAAACTAACATACTACAAACCTAAACAAACAAATTAAAATTTAAAAACATTAATGAAAAAAATTAGATGCTAATCAAAATAAATTGAACTACAATAAATAAAAAAAAATAAATTACAATGTTAAAAAATAAAAGATTAAATTAAATTACATGTACTATCATTTTGTCTGCACTATGATCAATAGCATTAAGACAATAGAGTTCACTTACCATCCTACCAACATAGCACTCCCTCTTTCCTTTTGGCACTGCCTCCTTTGTCATTAACAACAGGAAACGTGACCGCACATGTGAGAAATTTCATTCCCACATAAGCCTCGTGACGTCTAGAGTCTCTCTTTATGCATAAAATAACATACTTTTTATTGAAACATAACTTCGTCTAAATCTTTATTAAAACTTTATATCTGGAATCATAAAACTAAAAATACTTAATATATGAAGATCTGGAAATATTTTAATCATACTCTAAAAATCAATCTAATACATGAACTAAATCATAAATTCATCTATAGCTTGTATGAAATTTTTGTCAAACTCAACAATTTCAAATCCATACTTGTAAATTAAAAATATATACATAACTGTTTCAAATACTAATTAAATACATAATTTGAAAATAATGCATGGTTTGGATCTTTCTGACCATCATCCTGAGCACTCTACTCTAACAAGACTCTAAACTAAGCCTTACTCTAAAGTAAGACTCACCACTGAGAACAATTACATTCTGACAACCAGAAACTCAGAGCATCTACCTATGTATGAGGAGGAAAGGAAAGGGGTAGGTCAAGAGAACTCAAGGAAATAAGCTCTCACCCATCACCCACATGGGACAACCAAGGAATATACAATAATGCAATACATATGCAATAATCATAAATCATTTGATAATTATATGCATAACTATATAGAAAGATATCTCTATATTTATAAATTCATAGAAAAACATCTCTAATTCTTACTCTAATAGCTCTTAAATCAAATATTCTGAAAGCGTCAACAATCCCTGAAAACATAATTAACAGTACTTAATAGAGAAACACAGATCTCTAGTTATGCATTACATAATGATATACATTCTCTAGCTATGCATGTCAACCATGGCATAACAAATTTATGATCTCTAGGATCCCTCAAGGATCCAAATCGAACACCTAACTAGGTTTCATCTGCATGTGAGATTGCCCCTAAGGACAACTTGGTACCAAGGTTAACGATCATTTCCCAACCGTTAACTCACTCTTTGTTTCTCTATAACTATCGTCTAGTCTCTAAATCATAAAAACTCATTATTTCTCTAAAACCTATGTTAAGCTCTGCTAGAGTTAAAACTCTATCATATATAAATACTCTCTCCTGAAATCATAAGATCTCTAGTATATATAAAACCATTTAAATATGAAAACCCTCGAAACTCTAAAGGCTCTGACTCATATAACTCTAACCTAGACTTTAGCATAATTATAGCTATGAAATTATGCCCAAGGGATCACCCGCTTGAAGGCAATTCGATTTCCAGCCACATAACATGTATCTGTAGTTGCTATGAATCATATTGAATTCCATAATTCTAAGTATCATAAAATGATTTCTAAAATCTCATTTCTCCGACTAACATCTTTTCATTCTAATAACATACTTTGAAATGGAAAGGTTCATAATCATAAGAATTTGATATTATAATAACATCTTCATTCATGAAACTAAGTCATACTCTGTTTGACATTCTTGTCAAAATATTTTAACTGATACTAAAATCATATTTGAAATCTCAAGTCTTGAAATATAAAGATATCATAAACTCTTAAAACATGTTTGATAAAATAACAACTGATTAAGTCATATATTCTTATAATAAATCTCTTAGGCTTGCACCTAAAATATTTCCATAACATACAATATATCAATCATGGTCTCATGATTTTCTAAACACATTTCATGCGATACTCAAAATCATAATCTTTGGCTAGCTTGCCATACTTGCAAAATCATATATATTCATACTTTCATCTCTAATTTCATATCTAGCAATCATCATGCGTAAAACATACTCATAATGCTTAAAAGTAAGGCCATGAGTTTGAATCAACTCACTGTTCAAAGGGAGTATGTGAACACCACCAACTTTACCTTCAGAGATTGAAATGGCACCAACAACTATCATAGATCAACAAAGACACATAAACAATCTATGGGTACTATAGATAACTTTAACAAACCCTAACAATATTGGGGGAGTACCCCACTGATAACAACTGAAACAACAAAGCTCAAACCATGGAACATGAAAAAGAGAGGAAGGAGATGACAAAACTCACAAAAACTCTTACCTTTGAACTTGGAAAGAGAAGGATTTTAGTGGAAGAAAGAGAGAAGGGGTTGGGAGAGAGTTAGGGAAGAAGGGTTTTGGATATGGGGGAAGGGAGCCCAAAATGGAGTTTAAAAAGAGGTATTTGGGCTCTTTTAGAAAACTACATTGTTTTAGCATTGTGCTGACATTAGGGCCCTCTGCCTGAGCGAGGATGTTCTGAAAATTCTACGAAAGCACCTAAGCCTATTCCTTAGCCCTTCACACATCCACGGGTTTTCCTGCAAGGGTCCCGGGAAATCCTAGGCCGTATTAAACTTGCCTAGGAACACGTGTACTTGGGTATTACATCCTTCCTCTCTCAAAATTCTTTGTCATGACCCGACCCGGAATGTGACCGGCACGTGAGAATTCGGTTCCCACATAAGCTTCATGACCTATTACTCTATATGCACAATAACTTATAAATTATTCAAAATGAAGTTTCTTTTTCTACATACAAATTACCTTTTTTTCCAATACAAAATAGTTAAATTACTCAAATATGAAACATCATAGATTATCTCTAAAGTCTGAAATCATGATACAACATATAACTATAAGTTGTCTATTCTAAAAAGCCCATGAATTTAATATAGTTAAGTCATTAAGCAACAACAAGAATATACTCTCCTAGTATGAAAAATGTAAAATATGATCTAAGGTTTGGATCCTCTCACATCCTGGAGCACTCTAAACATCCAAATACATGCCTAACCAGGAGTGAAACTTACCATATGACTCTTTATATGGCTAGTAGAATTTGCAGCAGTGGTTCTATCTATAAAAAAATAAGAGAAGTGAGAGGAGTGGGTTTTGATACCAAAACTCAGTGAGTGAGTTCTCACCTGGAACCCTTCATGGGACAACAAAGAACAATGCAAGAAATCATAATAACATTAGGTAATACTCAAAAGTCATCCCTAATCAAGTTTGCGTATAATTTATATGTTTATATTCAAATTATCATTTTACAAACTCAATAATAGCAATTTCTTCAATTTACTTTCTCAGAAGTCACACAACTCATAATGTAGTAGCTCCTAAGAAACAGTAATGTCTAGTCTGATCCTAGATCTAAGGGTGCCAACAGGGCTCCACCCTCTAGTCATATTTAGCGTTACATGTCCGTCCGTGTGATAATAATGGGTACCTAACTAGGTCCCTTCTCTAAACATTTTGGCCCAAGACATACTTGGTACTAAGGTTAACAGGTATTCCTGTTAACACACCTGTTCTTCAGCCATTGTAAATAAATCTAAACCCTTAAAAACTTTTTTATTCTCTGAGCTCTAAATCTCTGACTTTTAATAATATTAGCATAATGGCTATGAAATCATACCCAAGGGATCACCCTTTGCAGACATTGTGATTTCTACAGCCTCCAGAATATGTAGCCATCAAGTTGTTCTAAATCCTATGAAGATTCATGCTCTTAAACCATTTGGTTCAATCTTTAAAACACATATCAATCTGTCAAGCTTATCTTAGAGTAGAAAACCCAATATTATGCTTCAAATAGAAAAGTTTACAATCAAAATTCTAATGTCTTCTCTAAACTGCATATCTAGTTTAAACTATATCATGTAAATAAACCAGTTCAGAATCCCTTGAAATAATCATAAAATCCTTTAACAATTGCATATATCATTAATTCTATGTAAAATCAATATAACAAACATGGTCCCATGAGTTTTTATCTAAAACATGTTTCATGCTCTAAAATCAGGAGTTCTAAACATACAAACTATTAGTAAACTTTAAACTTCTTTGCAAAAATCTCTAAAACAACAGTAAATCATATTTTTCATGAAAATAACTCTAATGCACAACATAGATATTACAAGTGCAAACCCACTCACCTGGAGGGGTGGACTAGCTGAGATCAACATCAACAACACTTTTGGGAGCAGGTAAAGAAGGCAGAGCTCTTAGATTAATCTCTAAACACCCAAGAATCCATCTTTACAAGGTAGTAAACTCCTCTCCCTTGAGAAACATAAGGAACCCCCCTCTAAATAAGGGAAACTCAAAGGAAATGAAGCTAAACTATCAAGATAACATACCTTTAAACTTAGATGATGGAAGATTCCAAGTTAATTTTGAAAGAATTGGAGGAAATAGAGTTTTATGAGTGAAATTGGGTTAGGAGGCGAGATTTCTTGTGTTTGGAGGTGAAGGAGTCGTGTGAATGGTCTGGAACCCCAAAGTGCGGGATTTTATAATACTGTTGACCATGGGCGCTCCTACTCTGCCGCACTGCCTTACTTCTCTTGAGGGTTGGGTGGTCTCCAGAAACCAAATTATTTGCATTTCTTAATTTTAAGCTAAATTAACTTTAAAACATAAATGTCAATAAGGGAAATACCTCATTTGGATTTAAAAAAAATTTAGAAAAATCAAAATCCCAACAAATCAAAATCTAATTTTTGGGTTTTAGTTCAAATTCGGAATCTCAAATTTTATAAACTTTTAGGCTAAAAACTAGATGTTTAAATATTTATAAAATTAATTAAAAATAACTCTTTAACTTATTTTCTCTAGGAACAATTACCGAACTTTTGTTCCCAATAAAATGGTTCTATCATATAGCCCTTCCAAGGGATGTAGGTCCAAGAGCTTCATGAAATTAGAACTAAAGGGCAATAGGGTCACTGACACCTTTCTTGATTAAAATTTTTTAACCTTTTTATTTAAAACTAGGTATTACATTCCTCCCATGCCTCCTATTTTTCATAGAATTGGTATTAATCGTCCTCCTTTTATAGACAAAAGCGACCACAAAGTCGATTAAAATTGTTAACTTCTGACAATGCTCTACAAAGTTGATTGGAATCTACTTCTTTCACCTTGACAATACTCTACAAAGTTGAACTTAATCAACTTAGGCAAAACCTGACATGTAGCAGAAGAAGTAGAAAAAGTTGACTAAACTGATGAGTTAGCAGAGTCAATTTCAATAACTTCCTTTAAAGCCTGCACGATGACACTAATTTGATCATTGCATGCAGAATTGACCGTTGCAAATCTTTTACTAGAGTCAATTTTGAGCTAACTTCCACCTGTTTTCATTTGAAAGTTTGAAATTTGCATGGAAGTTTTTAAATGACTTTTATTAAATTTAAAATAGAACAAATGTGTAATCGGATGCAAAGTAGGAGAGTTTGTAATTAGTTGTTTTTTCTATTTTATTTATGTAAACAATCTCCATAAGCAAGTCATACATTAGACTAAGGTATTTTTGGATAAATAACTTATTTAAGCTCTTATATAAAATTAATTTTTAAAAAGTAACTTATGAATAAATTATTTTATATTTAAATATATAATAATAAAATTTTTTACTTTTAGTATTTTAGAAAATATTTTTTAAGAAGTTAGATATTTTAACTTATCAAAAAATATTAAGAATAATTTTTAGATAAATAATAAGCTATTTAATCATATAAAAAAAAGTAAAAATAAGACTTTTGATTTTTAAAAAGTAAAAAAAATTAGAATCTAAACGTACCGTAATGTTTCAAATAGCAAAAGTGTAGATTTACTCAAACTTACGAAATATTTGTCAATAAATAATACAATCCATTACATATCCAGAGTCTGTAATTTGATTAATTTCCTGTCCAAATGTTAGCAGGGACTTGTTGCCGGCTGAGAATACAATTTCCAACCCAACGCACATGGCTTTGTGGCATCAGATGCCAGATGCTGAGATCTCCGAGGAGAACGAAAATCTTAAAACGTGAGTGCATGCTGACACGTGGTCCAATCAGCATGCTGTTTTTGATGGAGTAATATAGGCCACAAATCTTTCAGGACCAAAACATTCACAGCCACAAACCCACAACGTGTCCTATGTTTCTCCCTTTGTTTTCTTTACGCCTGTCTGTTGCTTCGTTAGCCATTCTGGTACAGCACCTACAAGTAGCTGCTGCCTTTTGACTCTCACATAAAAAATAATATTATTATTTTTTTCATTTTTCATTTCCGATTGAAAACTCGTAAACTTAGCCAACCCAAAGGCATAGCCGACTCTGTTATTTCAGCTATTAGCTCTCATAAATACTATCAAGTATCAACCAACTTGGTATTTCATTCAAGTTGTGTTCATATCTGACCATACTCTAATTCTGAGTTTGGTTTGCTTTTCATCAATTGGAAGCTGGTCTCTGTTTCTCCTTGCAGTATGCCCCTTTCACCTTAGTTTGTTTTATTTTTCTTATTTGGTGCATGATCCCTGTGGTGTTTCAAGGATGTTTATGTTTTAATTAAGCTGTTACTTGTTAAGCTATATCCCAGTTTCTCTGGTTATACTTTGGTGTCATAATTTTTTTCCTGTATCTTTTGTACTTGATTTTGAAAAATCCGGAGCTAGCTTAACTGAAGTGAGTTTTGGTGCTTTTGGAGAAAAGCAGGAAAGATAAAGAAAGTAGTGACCTGCTTAATGAGGTTTCCTAGATCATGTACTGGTGACTATAATAATAGTAGTCACTGGCCAGTTTTTCACATTATCTATGCCATCTGTGCCAAAAAGGATATCAAGCAATTTTCCCTGGCCACAGCCCAGGGAATAAGGCATTAATCTAAAACTAGAGGATTACCATGTTAAGCTTGTTTTAACCTGATTTATGGTTCTTCAAATTTTACTAGAGAATTCGAGAGTATTAGTTTTAGGGTGCTTTTGGTTAGGGAATAAAAATGGGGTAAAAATTTACATGTATGAATTCTATGTGTTGAATTACACATGTAGTTTATCAATAGAATTTTTATCCCCATTTTTACCAATCCACCAAACACTCCCTTGCTCTAATAAGTTTGCCATGAAATGATTTTCCAAAATATGAGGATTTTGACATTGTATGTTGCTTCTACTCCCTTAGGATGCTAGAGGGAAAAGGAGATACATAGGGTCCATCTGCTTACTGATGGAGTAACTATGAATGTCTTAATATTCACAGCATAGGGCATTGAAATCCTCTTTTCTAGTTAATCAAATAGCATTTATGTCTGTGTGTTAACAAATTCTGCATATTTCCTATTATCAAGGCCGTTTCCTACATGTTGATGATCATTTCAATACTATTCACAGAAACTAGGCCATGGATTGGTACTATGGGAGTGAAGTCAATGATTTTCTTGTTCCAAAAGATCAAGATTTATTGGACAGGCATCCGTCACCAGACTATTGGTCAAACTGGGGGATAAATGCCACTGAAGGTTTTAATTCACCGAAAAAGTTTGTTGTCATGGATTTCATTGATGAAAGTTTCAATAATCAAATTGAGCTTGAATCATCACTGCATGATAAAGATCAGTCTAGCAGTTCAAGTGTATGTGGGGGATTGCCTGAGCAATCTTTTCAACAGACTGCACTTTCATGTGATCAGCCTAATTTCCAGTTTCAAGACCTACCAAGATTCGAACAGACAGATGACATTTTCTTGTACAAGCTTAACCTCTGGGATTAAGATACTTGATTTTGTTCCTGTAGGATAATCATGTAGCTTCTGAATTGCTCTGCATTTTAGGAAGTCCAGTGCAAATTGGAAAACAGCACCCCCGTTCAATTTTCACTGGTTTACCATAGGCATATAGTTAATCTGATTGAAATGAAAGTCTTTTGACGTTACAGCGTTCACTTTTTTTTTTTTTTGCATGATTCAGGAATTCTGCACTTGAAGATCTGCCATGTGTAGATAATCTGGACAATTCCTTTAACATTTCACCTGAAAATCAATGCAGCATTAAACCTGGTGATCATTCTGTTCTAGACATTAGTGTAAACAAGAATTTTAAACATGGGAGTGCAAAATATCTCAAATACATGCTTGCTTTCCATCAGGTCAATTGCAGAAAGATATTGCCTCTTCAAATTCCGAGGATTTCCTTGATATAAAGGTGACGATGGCTTTCTATCGATTAATTTAAAAGTTGCTTTATCTACCTCTTGGTTGGTACGTAGAAATTCTGACTTACTATGAACAGTCATCAGCATGCTTATACACACACAAACTCATATATTAGTATGTATGTATATACCTATATACTTGTGTGTGCACATGTTGAAGTCAAATATTAAAATGAACAGGTTCCATTTTTCTTAATATCCAAATATCAGCCGGCATAATACTTGCCAAATGATCTTAGGTTATTTGCTTGCAACTTAAGTATTTGCAAATCACATTTGGATCTAAAGCAGTAGAATAGGTAATTTGTGCTGGAGTAAGTGAATATATAAGATGGGAGGATCCATGGATTCATTGTAGTTTTGGGTCAAGATGTAGTCTTTGGCCTGTTATTGTGATTTTTCACTTAGGGTGTGTTTGGTTGGAGGGTAAAAACAGGGTGTAAATTTTTATGGATGAACTCTATGTGTAAAATTACATTTGAAACTCATTCATGGGAATTTTATCCTCATTTTTACTCCCTAAAACAACATACCCTTAGTATAATGATTTGGATCTCTCCAATGTTGGGCTCTCCCTCCTATCAACTTGCATGCTACTTTTGGAGTAATTTTATGCATTATCCGGTGATATTTTTTTGGAACCAACTTTCTCTATCTTTAGTTATACTTCATTATGAGTGTTGAACCAAACCTGTTTGTATCCACTTTTAAGGTTTTATTTGTCCTCCAATGTGTAATACTATATATTTTCATGCTTGTAGAAGCCATGTTCTCCACGAGTTTCTTTTACTCAATCTTCACAACATAGAAAAATCATTAATCCTTTTATTGGACATCTTGTCTTGTTTTAAAGCTCAACTTCCTCTAGGTTTCAAATGATTGTGCTTGTGAAGTTCAGGCTTCCTTTCTTTTCTCTTTTCTTTTGTTTATTGTGATATATTTCTGAAATAAACTTGTCAAGTTCAATTGTTACTGTAGACACAGAAAGTGTGCATATCTGCAGAGTGAAACCATTATTTATTTTATTTATATTGATATTTTGTGGAGAAATAAAGCATATAATGATTGGATTTAGTTATTGAACCCAATGGAACAAGCTTCCTCTCTAGTGTTAATTGCCACAGATGCATCTTCTGCTTTTGGGGCTTACAATGCATTGTAATCTATTTAATTTCTTTTCAAGGCACTGCCATCCAAAGTTCTGGACTCTTATGAGCAATGCAGCAAAGATGAGGGTATGCATGAGCAGTCATCGCTTGAGGAATTGATACTGAATGATCTTGAGATGATAATTGGACAGGTGAAGTGACTGAGAACTCAACTACTTGGCATCTGATTAATTGCGATATCACTAATTTTTTTTTGACCAGTTCACCGAGAATACCCGAATATGCTTCCGAGATGCCCTGTACCGGCTCGCCAGAAGTACTGAACAACAGTGTGCAGTGCAAGATCAGGAAAAGGATCTTAACATGAAGAAGGGAATGCCACATATGGATCACAATGAAACAGTAAGGTACACAATTTAGGTCTGCTTCATGTCTGTTATGTTCTTTTGTACCCTATTTGATGCATGATAAATTGATAATGATGAAACACGAAGGTACATAGAAATTTACAACGGCTGTTTTAAAATTTAATTTAACTTATGCACACCCCTATGGTTTATGATAGAACGCAATGCTGTCATTTGAGTGGATCTCACCTTGTGGAAAAAGACTCAGATTTTGTTGTTGATGTTCATCACTATAACTTGAATGGAAAATAAGCACTTATGGGACATTTGTTGCTCTTGATGACAGAAAAACTTTTGATTGGTTTGGCCTAGCTAGGTTTGCTTGATAACATGATTGCTATTGCAGCTCCTGCACCAAAGTTTTGGGCATTAATCATGATTTTACTAATAGGTTAAACATCCAATTTAATTTCAAAATTAAACATTCTAGTTATTGTCGTTGGTGCATTTTCTATTTATTGCCGTGTTATCACAGAGTGTGCTGTGAATAATTTCAGAAGCAGATAGTTCTGTTACTTTTGTACTTATGGTCTCTGGTTTATAACTTTATATGTTCCATTTTAAATGACAATCTGTTGTTACTTTCATTGCATGTCAAATCATCGAGAACTGCTAGTGTTAGTTCATGTTTGGCAAACATGCTTACGTCCAGCAAACAACTTCTTTTCTCCTCAAAAAAAAAAAAAAAAAAAAACTGTTTTCAATATAATCTGGCACATTTGGTAAACATAGATAAGATTGATTGTAATCTTCAACTTATTTTATTTATATTAGAAACAACTTTTTTTTTTTCAAAAAGAACTATTTTTAAAACTTTCGATTATAAGCAGAAGTTAATTATTTTAAAATTATGGTATTTTTACTAAATTCATCCTAAGTATAATATCACCAAATCATTTTATCCACATTTTAGTAATTTACCCTTCAAAAACAATTTTTTTTCATACAATCCAAACAAAATACATTAGTTTAAAAGTACTTTTAAGTTAATAAATTCAAAGATAAAATTAATTTTCACATAATCGAATATAAAGAAAATTAACTGTGCCTATAATCGATTATTGAAAAAATTGTGAGCTCATTCAGACACACCTGGTCACAATCTCGGAGGAATAATATCTAACACCTAACACACTTTTGTCACTGTACATATTTTACTCCAAGTATCAGCACTCTTGATTCAAGTGACACCATGTGTTCAGGTCTCAAGAAAGAAAACCGATGGAATCGGAGACGAACTGCGTTGATAGGGTGATTGCAAATCTTATGTTCAACAAGATGGAGTTTAACATACATGGCCATCCTATCACATCATCAGTAAACTCCAAGGGAAAAGTAATTGGAACTAATGGTGGATGGGGCAGAAACTCAAAGCCCTTGAATCTTGAACAGAAGTTTCACTATCCCAATCCCAACACTTTACCGGGAGATGGCGAGGTTCCATGGAGTCTTTCATGCTAGAGTTTGGTTAGGTAACGTGATAGTTAGCTTTCTAGTAGGCAGTAGCTGAACCAAGAGTAGGAAAAACCAAACCAATTTCCTGTAATTATTCAGTTTTATTATTGCTGTTTCTGTAATTCTGCATGTATATGCTTTTGCATTGGACCTGAGTTGTTTGTATTATTTAGTTTTAATCAAGGCTTGCTGTATCCACCCAGCTCAGTTTTGCTTGGAATCACAAAACCAATTTGACTGAATTGATCAAATTTGTTGCTTCGGATTCTTTGGTATTTCATACCTTGATATTTGACTTGATCTCAGTGGAGTGTACCGAATCATCAAAGCAATATTATGATGAGAAAGTTTCAGATTCCATCCAATAGAGATTGTATGCACGGAGTACTAGTTCACTAGGATAACGCTATTTAGATGGACAACGGGGCTATAAAATATAATTAAAAAAGAGTGAAGACCAAAATGGAGAACATAATTATGCATACGGGGAAATAAGATAAGAATTACTCAA
This sequence comes from Dalbergia oliveri, assembly GCA_030441495.1. Taxonomy (NCBI): domain Eukaryota; kingdom Viridiplantae; phylum Streptophyta; class Magnoliopsida; order Fabales; family Fabaceae; genus Dalbergia; species Dalbergia oliveri. The sequence continues at coordinate 3,697,580 of JAMLFY010000017.1, forward strand.
ATTTGAGTCTTGTCAAAGAGATGACATGCTTCTCCTGTGATGGGAAACTGGCAATGAGACAGTAGAATCAAAAGAAGCTTGTTTATTACTAATAAGCAAGACAAACCCAGTGGGGGTTAGCCTCTTGATACAGAGGAAATTTTTTTTTATCTCGCAATAATTTGAGCTCAACACTACCCAAGCCTTTCCCACCAATTCCGTGCCTTACTGCATTCTTACCACCCAGACTAGGCGTGTTTAGTATAATTTATCAGGCATGATAGTATGAATTAATATTATATATTATGTCTTTGTTCATTATTTGGTGAAGGAATGTATTATATAATATTATACATTATAATTTTCTTATATGTCAAAATATTGTATAACTTAATATAGGGAGGCCAATTAGAACTAATTAGCATTTAACAATAAATTTACTTTTATTTTTTTAATATTCTATTAAAATAAATAATTCTTAAATAAATAATAATTAACAAATTATAAAAATATAAATAATTGAAAGATAATAAATAAATAATATGTAATACAAATGGTATTAGAGATATATTGAGATCTGTGTGGCAGCAATTATACCAGACCCCATAGCAGGGATGGGACTAGTCTCACATCGGTTGGGAGAAAGGTATTTCTTTAGGGTATTAATACCTCCCTCATGTAAACCGTTTTTTCCTTGGAGAGGGGAAGAACAAATCTGTGAGGACAAAACAATAATTCAATCATGTAGCTTTATGTTGCCAAAAGCCTTGCCATAGTCTGGAGCAAGAAACTAACCTTCCAAATTATTTATTTGTTCCACTTTTAGACTTAGATGGATGTTGAGGATCAACCAGCAAGGAAAAGGCTTCTCATAATAAATTATTGCCTTGCCTAGTTGAGGAATGGCAACAGATATCATCATTATGGTCAGCCTAGACTTAGCAATCAAACTGAAAAGAATTATTTAATTGGTAAATTTATTCACATTTCTCACACATTTACCTGGACGTGCACCAGGTTAATCAAGTAATACGTAGTGGATAGTAATGTTTCCACAATGATTGAATGAATAAATTAAACACCCCAATCACCAATGAAATCCTATTTAGGCTAGCACGGAATAAATCAAGTAACGGTGGAGAATGGGAGATTCAATTTAGGAACATTGGGTTCGGAAACTTTAGACTGATAGAATAGACTGGTTGTAGCTCTTGGTGAATGAATTTTTCTTGGGCCTTTTGTCTTTGTTCATCTAGTGTTGCTTGTTTAGATTTTCTGCATGCAAATCTGACAAATAGTGTCTAGTAATGGAAATTATTTACAGCCCTCATTAGTTATGTGATGCTCTATATTTTTCTGCAGTAAATTAGTCAATTGAATAATCAAATCATAGATTATATAATCCATGCCACCCTCTGTAAGATTTGCTGTCATATGCATTCATTTTGTTCTACTCTTGTCCATTGTTAAGAGAGAACAGAGTAGGAGTTTTTGGTTTTATTTAGGATCTGTAATAATCAATAATCGAATATTAGATTGATTTTCTTATAAAATGGTTTGGGTTTGTAACTATTTTTGGTGTCTTTTTAACTTGATCGAATAATCTTTTCAAGTCTGCACATCTATATTATCATATAAAATGGATTAGGTCCATAACTGCTTTTTTGTGTCTCATAACTGAATTGAATATTCTTTTCAAGTCTAAACATGGTGACAAATTAAATCTTCTACTCTTTCAAGTCTGCTGTAATTAAAAAAAAAAAAAAATTCTATCCCCTAAAGTTATTATCTCAACTTCACTCATGTTATCAAAACCACCCCCAACTTCATCTAAGTTGTTAATTCTTTAGGCTTGCCAAGTTCTCTCTTTCAGTTTTTGTCCGTCATTGTCTCTCTCTCTGGGCTATGCTTTTGGCTCGTCGCAACAAAATCTATGCCACCAAATTAAGCTCAACGTTTGATCATGGATTCTTTTTTGGGTTTAACAATCTTTGAGGAAGTGAGGTTGGTGATCTTCAAATCTTATATCATTTAATCTATTAGATCACACCAAAGAAACCCAAAGATCCTTCAAGATTATTATGAACAATTATTGTACTTACATTTATAATAACCTTAAGAATCGAGATCCAAGTCAACGATGAAATACAACGGCCGGCTAGGGCTACGAGGCTAAGATTGGGAGGTGGAAGTGAAGGGAGCAAGACAATCATAGGGGTCCTAGCGGCAAACCATTCCAGTAGAAATGGAGAATTTAGCCATCCTATCTAGATCAAAGATGGAAATCATGGATATAAGACTAACACTCTCATAAGAACATACAAAACTGAAGAGTAATAGAATTAAGAGAAATTATTATATGGTCATAAATCGCCACGCAGGATTATGATCCTTCCAATTAAATGAGCCATGTAATAAGGACTCACCATATCAAATTAGATTTCAACTCTTAAACTCTTAGTACCTATGGTTAACTATATTTTACCTCTCCTCCTCCAACCCACTCTCCCTCGACCTCCTCCGCTTCGTCTCCACCACCCTCAACGACATCGTTTCACTTGCCACCAACTGCCACTCCCCAACCTTTCCTACGCGAAGCTCAAGACCCACAGAAATCCGTTTTGTTTCTCCACTAGGACGTCAAGAATGTTGTGATCGCGGTGCCGCAGGGCGTGGTCCCCGTGCTCGTGCGCACAAATCGTTGGATAACTTGTAGCCACTACCACTTGCTCAATGTTCAATTCCATTTTGTCGTTTGAAGGGGTTTGCCAAGTTTTCACATGATGGAACATCAGAGTTCTTTTACCTCATTGATGCAATTTTGTAATTTTCTCTGTTGAGTTTGTAATTTCAATGACACTCACGGTTAAAGCTAAATGTTGTATCCAAGACGTTCCATTTACAGAAAAAAAAAATCTGTAAGGAAAAAACACAAACAAAAACGATCCCTTGAGTGCTATTAGTTTCGCTTATAGAAATGGATTTGTGCATTATTTCCTAGGGCATTATACCAGTTTTCCAGTTTTAATTTGGCCCAACTCTCGATGAACTACTCTCTTTCCCAATACTGTTGCTTTTTATAAAAATATAAATAATGATTAAAATATAGTTAACCATAGTTACTTGTTAAGAGTTAAAGATTTAAATTTAATTTAATATGGTCGGTCCCATTATTACATAGCATTATTTGATTGGAAGCACCAGTGGCAGAGTTAACAAAAATTCTTGGGAGGCCAACACATATGTATGTCTTATACACTCTCATTGTCATACACATATATAAATATATGTATAAAATTTTTGAAAAATTTTTGGGGGGCCATTGTCTTAGTTAAGCTCTGCCACTGGGAAGCACCAAGATTGAACGGTGGTTTCAGACATGTTTTGGTTTCACAAGTTGTTATTCATTAATTACTGTCTTCTTCTACTGTTGAGTTGTTTTATTCTCTTTCAACAATGGATATTAAGTTTTGAGGCGATGACATAAGTGGTTTCGGACATGTTAGTCACCACATGGTGACTATGAATTTAAATTTATGCTGGGGCACTTTTATTTTTTTTCTTTAAAGATATTAAGTAGATTAAAATTATTAGTATCAAATTTTACAAAATTATATGCCCAAAACATTGATTATCTCATTTAAAAGAAAGTCATTAACATGTAACTCCAAACCAAAAAATCTTGAAAACAACTAGGGATGGCAATGACCGTTTACGGATATCCTTAAGATCCCAGGTATCAAGATCCCTTATTTTCAAGAATTTTTTCCTCTGAGATGGGGATGGCGATGGCGATGGCAATGTGGATAAAAGTCCCTTAGCGGGAAAATGGGGACAAGGATGTGGATTATGCCCCTCGCCCCTGGATCTCCACCTGAGCCAAATGGCATATTAGTCTCTTAGATGATAGTATATAATAATATATGTCAATAAAGCTATTTCAGTACTTTCCAATCTATTTAATTTTATTACTCTATTTTTTTTTATATAAATAAAAGATAACTTTCCCATAACCTTACCTAACACTACTTGCTCTGCATAACACACACCACACACACTACCTTTAACCTTTTAACTCCTTCTCTCTAAAAGTTATCTCAAATTACAATAGTTGCAGCCCACCCTTTAATTTTCCTCTCTCTGTCCTAGCTAGACCACACCACACACATCATATCCACTTATTAATGACCACCACACCTGTGGCCCTCTTCTCCATTGACAAGTACCGTCATAGGAAAGCACCGAAGCAACAAAACCCGCCATGCATCGCGTCGCCTTGACCCACCATGAGCTTGCGTCGCGCCGCGGAGACATCTCCCTTAGCCATCGCGTCCCTCTTTTCTCGATGTTAGATCTTCAACCCAGCCTTAGTTGTAATATCCCCGCCCTTTATGGATTAATGACTTGTCCCCACAAACCAACATAGGTCTTTTCAGCGTGCTTTGTCCTCACTCACACGCTTCATGAGAAAACTTTCCAAGGTCACCCATCCAAAATTGCTCCAAGTCAAGCATGCTTAACTATGGAGTTCTTTTGTTGGCATAGGTAGTATCAATCAATTCATATAAGTCATCTTAAACGCATAGTCTCATACCTATACAATCAGGATCCTCTTATTCTGTGTGTAATCGGTTCATTCATGTACCCTCTCGCTTAGAGGTCTTACCAAGAGCCATTCCTTGTCTATGCCTTCTTGTACGGCGATCACTCCATGCCTCGTCACCGGGCATTACATTAGTTGTTGCTCCCTCTGATTTCTGCAAAAAGTAAATCTTAATCCATTATGGTTGTTGTTGCTTGCTATTTGATTATGGTTTCTCCTCCATTTTTGTTGAATAGAGCTTTTATGGTTTTTGTTAAAATGTCACCTTGTTTTATTTTCTGAATCACTCAAAGAGTGCACACATCATTCAGGATCCCCATGGATCTTTGATGAGAGGGTCGGGGTTAGGGATGGGGGAATTTTTCCCGCCGTGGAGATCGAGACAAGGACGGGGAACAAGTTGAATCCTTGAGGTGGGGATTGGTAGAGTAGTCCCCGACTTGCCCCACCTTATTTCCATCTCTAAAAACAACATCTCATAGACAAATTTGTTTTTGAAGAAAATGATCTATAAGGGAAGATTTGTTCACCCAACAGATTCATTAATGTCTCAAAAACCTTTGTGAACATTTATTTTGTTCTTTTTGTATATAAAAAAATTGAAAATAAAAAAATAAATCAAATCCTTGCCTTTTTCATTAGCATTTTTCAATTGATTTTGTTTATAAAATTAACATCAATGAAATCTTTTTAGTTCAACCAACATATTTTTTAATCAATGTCACTCAAAATCTCAATCAAATCTTTTTAAATTTCAATAAGAATCTTAACCAAATCTCAATCAAATCATTTTTAAATTTCAATTGTGTTAGAAAAAAAATTTTCAAATCATTCTCCAATCAATTACACTAAATATGCCAATCAAACTTTTCTTAAATAATTTGTCAGTCAAAATCATTTTTTCACATATAACATCAATCAACAAACTTTTTATTTCTTATTTTAATTAAAATCCGTCAAAACACACTTATGTTTGTTAAGAATAACGTGGCTTTAAGTTCCTTATTGCACCAAAGAATACATTGGCGAGCCAACAACTATTGGACTAAAATTAATTTTTCTTTAAATTTTGTTCCTTTTTAATTTTCTTTCCTTTAATTTTCTTTTACTTTATTTTTGTACGTAATTGTGAATTTTTGGGGAAAATAAATATTATTAAAGTTATAAATTAACTTGCATAATGAGTTCTATGGTAACCGTATTTATACGGATGTATTAGGGTGCAACGAAATTTAGCTTTCACGTTTTCCTAATCATAATTGGATTCCCATACTCAAATCTTTTCAAAAGATTAGTTTTGAACAAATGAAAGGTTTTCCAATTTTTTCATAATGAAAATTTGTCGCAACTCCATATTTAAATTTATTTCTTGTAAGAAAATTTTTTTTTTGTCATTTTGCCATAACGTCATCCTGAACATCGTGAATCTAGTGACTCATTGGAAATGGTTAGAAGAGTTAAGTGTATTAGACTAAATTATGCAAATAATTATAGCTTTATAATTTTTTTTCCTTTCATATCACTTTTTTTATTCTTTTTGTAAATAAGTGTCTTTGTTTATTTGTTTTTAAATAATTTTTTATTTTCTCTATAAATATTTGCTACTTAAACCCTAGGCTAGTGGATTTCTTTTTATAGGATAGTTGATTTTTTTCTTTTTGTATGTAGTTAGTATATTCAACTCTCATTCACAAGTAACTTTGATCCTAGCCGCTCAAAGCTAATCTCACACTAATCAGGAATAGATCAAGGCATAACAATATAAGATTTTGGTGTTTAACATTCCAAGAAAAACACTCAAGTTTCCTAAGATAATAATAGTGTATAAGAAAATAACTTGAGACTTCTTTCTATTCTTCCAATGAAGAATGTTTGCTAAGGAGTACAAGAAAGAAGAATTTTCTTTTTCCAAAATTGAAATCAAGGAAGAACTTCAAAAAGTATGAGAATTGCTTGAGCGTTGAGTGTGCAAAAGTTCCTTCAAGTTTCAAAGCTTCCTCCTTTTATACTTGGATTTGAATTGGACTATTGTCCCCTTGATCAACATGTGTTGATCAATCTTTGTGTGTCCTAGGATATGTCTTCTAGAAACATGTGCTAAGCTGTGTCAAAACCAACTATATGATACAAAAACTTGATAAATGTTTCTGAACAATACTTCAGAAATTGAATCTTCAATCTAAACATGGTTTTTGAACTTTTCTTCATGTGAAGCCCTTCAAGAAGATGGTGAATATCCAAACATAAAGATAATATTTAGCTATCATTAGTTTATGAGGTTTTGACTTCATTTGAAATTCAAATATCTTTCAATTTCTATTGACCTAATGTAGTTTCTGATGCATGAAATGCTTTCTGATGTACTTCTATACTTTATGAGCCTTTTTTGTTCCATCTAAACCTTTCTTTCAGATGAATTATGATCTTTAGAAAGTGTTGATATCCTTCAAACATGACTACAACTGAGATTGTGATGATATGCTTAATTTGATCATGAGAAACCACTTTCTCAATAGTCATGCCACTTTCTAAAGTCAAGAACTAGTTTGAACACCAAGTCTCACTTTTTGATGTTTCAACTTGCTTTCTTAAGTTTCTTATATACTCTAATTTACTTTCTAAACTATTTTTCATATTCTAAAGAATCTAAATCTCTTTGAATGAGATTAAATCATGATGATATGAATGTTAGCTCCAGAACCCTTCAGAAAGCATTAGTGCTTAATGTTTTGAGTGACAACAAACTAATTTTGTTGACATACTTTGAAGAATGACTAATCGTTTGCTTGAGTTTCTTAAGTACACAAACAAGAACATTCTCGTTAGCATATAACTTCATGAACAAGTTTTATTTTCACAATATCATGTGTAAACATGTTTAATCTCATTCAAAGAGATTCAGAACATAAAAGAAGTGAAAAATAATTCTTGAAATGAACGATATTATGTTTAACACATGAAGGAATGATTTCAAGAACTAGAAGCCAAGCTTCATATCTTTAGAAAGTAGCCCCCATCTTTAGAAAGTGAGTCACAATGAAGAATTCAATCCACCTTTGAAGTAAGTTGTGGTTACTATCTTTAATCATAATGATATATTCACCATCAAGCTCTAATTAAAGCAATGAAGATAAAAAAAAAAAAGTCTAGAAACTGAATCAGCACTTCAGAAAGCACATTTAGTGTTAAACAGTGGACTTTACAAAATTGGAGGCAAAATTCAAATTTCAAATTAAAAGTCAAACCCAAACAAGAGATGATAATGATATCTGACTTTTTAACTTAGTCACCGTCCCAACTTCTAGAAGAAAAGTTCAGAAATCTCATTCAGAAAGCAAAAAGTAGTTTATGAAGATGGACTCATAAACTTCTATTGGCATTGGTCTCTACAACTTAAAATAGCTCTGACATAGCTGAGCTACTCTTCTAGGTTGCATTTCTAAGACACAAAAAGAAGATCAACATGTGTCACTAGGAAAACAGATCAAGGGCAAGTTCATAAATGAGATCAAGTATAAAAAGAGATCATGTGCTTACAACTCAAGACTTTTTGTCAAGCCTCCATGCTGAATATTTGAAGAACATAAGAACTCTCCTTCATTTTCTATAAAGCTATTACAACTTGTAATCAATTTCTGCTTTTGTAAAATTTTTCTTTCTAAGTTCTTATTAGATAACATTTTCTTCTTAGGAAGAATCGTTAGAAAGAAGTCATTCAAGTTCTTCAGATCATACATTGTTTTATCCTAAGAAAACTTGAGTGTTTGATAGTTGGATTGAATGAACCTACAAATATCTATGTACCCTGATCCAGGATTGATCACTATGAGGTAGCTTAGAAAGGTTAGTCAAAGACTACTTGGGAGTGACAGAAGAGAGTGTTATTGGTCACGTGAGATAGCTTGAGAAGGCTATTAAAAGACTATCTAACTTTCTCAGGGGTTGAGAAAGGGTTGATTAGTAGAACTCAATATATTGCTGAGAACTAGATATAGAGGTTGGTCAAACCAGGATAATATCTTGTGAGGATCTCTTTTCGTTGAATCTTTTTTATATTATGTTCTGTGTTTATTATCATCGTTCCTCTAAAAAGATAGCTTTATATCAATTTTCATATCTTTATTTTAAGTTCAGAAAGTTACTTTCTATACTCACTAATAATATTTTCGCCACACTTCAAGTTCAGACTTGATAGTATTTGCTTTAGTTTTTCAGAAAATAAAAGGAAAGAAAAGTAAAGACACAATTCAACCCTCATTGTTGTGTACTTTTCAACCTACAATGAAAAATATATTAAGAATTGAATTATATGTATATAAGAAGTAACCTGTTAAGTGCTATAGAAACTCAAACAAATCATTAGTTCATTCTTCAAAATATTTTAGAAAAATTTGCTTTCTTGTCAACATTAATTAAATCATTAGTTAAATCATTAGTTCCTTTCTTATCACCCAAAACTTAAGTTACAATAGCTTTCTCAAGGATTTTGGAGCTAACAATCTCCTACTTTTTTATGATGAAAAACTAAATGTTGAGAAAATCTTTTAGAGAATACTTTGAAAGAATTTTTCTTTAAGATCAGAGACTTAAAGAAATTTTTTCTGAAACTTAATAACATTTTGTTTTACAACTTAACCTTTTCAGAAAAAGAACTTTCTGAAGGTTTCTTGTTATGAATCAAAATTTTGTTAAGTTTCTCATAGCATAATATCATAAACTAATATGCAAGATATATCAGAGCTTGATAACATATAGTGATAAGAATCTTTGTGAAATAACATAGTATTTAGCATATTGTGTCCATGTTAATCAAAACACACTTGATTAGAGAATCGTCGGTTTTCATTTCGTAGACAAATATAGAGATGATTGTACAATGACACTTATATATATATATATATATAAACTAACATAAAAAGAAAAAATGCAAAAGAAAATATGATATGCATAATTATCATTGAGTCGCTTCTAAAGCTCCCCCTCTACGATGACTCCTTGACTAGGTGCAAAAGATTTTTCTTCATTTTTCACCCTATTTTGTCATCAGCAAAAAGATTTTGCACAAAGTCAAACCACCACTGGCCACCCTTTTTGAGTTCATGAAGGATCTAGGAGTAAATCCTCATGTCTTCTCATATGAGCTCTAAGTTCTCTATTGGTTGCTTTAACTTTGTCAAGTCTGGAAGCCAAGTATCTCCAATTGTACAAAAGAAGTTACGACTCTGAGATATGGTGGAGATTCTGATAGAGTAGGAGTGTTGGTTGGAGTAGCTTCTAGATTGACTTCATCATTAGAATTCAAAGGAATTATGCCACCAAAACCTTTGAGGTTTCTAAGATGGTTCCATTTCAACCTCATTAACAGGTGTAGTAGTAGGTTCTGGATCAGTTCTAAGGCTTGATCTTACTTTTCCAAGGATGATATTAGACATGATAAAATGGGCTCGGCCTCCGGGTTGGTCCGCCAAAATTGCCATTTTTAGCGGACGGGCTAACTTTTTGAGCCCGTTAAAGAATTCCAACCTGCTGACCTGCCCACTTAACCCGTGGGTTTAGGCGGGGGGCGGGCCTAGCTCGCGAGCTAACCCTTTCTTTTTTTTTGAAAATTTTAAAATTTATTGGTAAAGGTCACTAATAGCTGAAAAGCATCTGAGCATGTGAAAAACTACAAAGCCCGTATATTGAACACCATCAGACAAACAAGCCAAATTGCCCAAAGACCAAAAAGAGATTTGTTTTCCCAAAAAAAGACCAAAAAAAAAGTAAAACATGCTATTAGTAATTTAGTATTAGTAACACAACATCACTAGACTATTTAAGTGACACTATGAAAGCGAGCAAAAGCTAAAAGGATAAAACTTAAAGAGAAAAAAAATTTTAAAATGTTTTTTTTTTTAAATAGTAAACCATTAAAATGTTTTTTTTAATTTTTTAAATTTTTGGTAGGCTGGGAGGCCTAAAATGGGCATGGCTAACTATTTCAACCCATTTTATTTTAGCGGTCGGCTTGACCGCCCCACCCCTTTTTTGGCAAGCTTTAAGCGGGCAACCCTCCCCCCCCCCCGTTTTGACATCTCTAGATGACATTCTGATAGAAGGCTATGGCTAAGACATCTTCCTTAGAACAAGAGTATAATTTGGATTTTCTGCTCTTCAGGCTCTTCAAACTCCTCTATGATAGTGTAATATCCCAAAAAAAATGAAATTTATTAGTATATGAATTATTTTATTATTATTATTATGTATATACATATGTTAGGTGAAACGAGAATTGCAGGTAGCACTACTATTATTTTATATGTTAGGTGAATAGGTCTATAATAATAAAAAAAAATAGTAGTGCTACCTACACTTCTCATTTCACCTAACATAATAATAATAATAATTAAAAAAAATAATTCAGATACTCATAAATTCCTTTTTTTTATATTACATACTACCCTCTTAAAAGAGATTTGGTCCTCAAATCTAAACAATGTACCCTGAGGTGGAAAAAGCGGGATATTTGATTTTCATGGCTTTTTCAGCTTCTAAGTTACTTCCTCATCGGAATGGTTCCTCTAGATAACTTTCACTGAAGCTACCTCCTTTGAGCGAAGCTTCTTTATCTGCCTATCTACGATGGCAATGATTTTCTTCATAGGACAAACTCTCATCAACTTGGACCATTTGTAAAGTGAGCACGTGAGACTTGGTTACATATATTTCCTAAGTATACTGACATGAAACACTTGGTGTATTTGATAAACTGGAGGAAGTGCCAACCTACATGCCACCACTCCAACTCTCTGGAATCTCAAACGGGCCATAAAACGAGCACTTAACTTTCCTCGCTTACCGAACCTCACTATCCCTTTCATAGGAGATACCCTCAAACACGTGGTCCCCAATCGCAAACTCCAAGTCGCATCAATGGTTATCTGCATAAGATTTCTGCCGTGCTCAAAAGGCGCTTCCTAATCAATCTGAACATTCTCTAAGGTTTCCTAAACTAGGTTTGGGCCTAGGGACTTAGCTTTCAAACTACCTGATGGGAGACCTGCAATGCTTCCCATACAAGGCTTCGAACTTGCTTGATAACTATTGCTGGACGAGAATTCAATCAAGGGTAGGTGATCACACCAGCTTCCCTCTGAAATCTAACACACAGGCTATGAGCATATCTTCTAAGGTTTGCATCGTCTTTTTTGACTAGCCATCAAACTAAGGGTAGAAAGCTATGGTCAAATCCATATGGGTCCCAAAGGCCTCCTGAAGTGCTCTCCATAATTGCGAAGTGAATTGGGACTTTTTGTCAATACGATGGATATTAGGATACCATGAAGTCTAACTATTTCGTTGATGTACAAGTAAGCACTTGCCACTTAAGGTAGTCTTTACCTGGTAAAAAGTATGCTGAATTGGTCATCCTATCTACTATTACCCATATGAAGTCAAACTCGATGGTTTGAGGTAACCGACTACAAAGTCCATGGTTATCCTCTCCCATTTCCACTATGGATTATCTATCGTTGAAGTAACCCCGTTGGCCTTGGTACTCAGCCTTAACTTGCTGGCACACCAAGCACCTAGCCACAAAGTCACCGATATCTCTCTTTATACTATCCCACCAAAACAATTGTTTTAGATCCTGATACATTTGCTGACCCTGGATGCACTGAGTGTGCTACACCATGGGCTTCTTCCATCACTTTTCTCCTCAGCTTACCCACCGGGCATACATAAAAGGTTCCCAAAATACAACACGCCCTCAGGATCAACCTGAACTCTATTCTCACACTTACGAACATCTTCAACCAATTTAACTAGCTTCAAATCTTCACCCCTGTTGTGCCTTGATCTGTCCTGACACCCGAAAATTATTTAAAAATTAATTTGAGCTTTATTAGTCGTAATTTCAAAAATCTGATAGTTGAGCAATGATGAGGATGGCCCAACGGACCTATTAAAAAAAATTTCGGGCCAGGGTGAATAGTGTGACAACCTAATAATTAACCCAATATGCCTAGGTCATATCTGATTAATTACTAGACTTTACTCTTTGCTTCAGTTCCTTAATCATGCTTTGAAAATACTTAGTGAAATTACGAGCCATTTTTTTTTAAACATAATTGAAAATGTGAGCCGCGCATAACGTGAACGATAATCGGGATAAAGCAAAAAATGAATAGACATATCATGAAGAACACATCATATTGGCTCCATCATATGACATCCATAATTACATATCACATAGATATTTTGCCTACCATAGAGTTAAGCTAGATGTAGGCAATCGAACAAAACATAAATAATATATGGATAGAAAAACATCTATTAACGTCACCTATTTATAACACTCCAGAGATAAGAATAGATATCCGAGTTCACGCTAAGGTCTAGCAATACGTTCCTCAAGGATAATAAGCTGGTTCACAAGATCACATGCATCTACCAGGTAAGAGCATCAACAGAATCACGAACATCACCATCACTTTCTGAAGACGAGATGGAAAGAAAGAAAGAGGGAAGGAGAAACTTATAAAAGAATCTCAAGTACTCACCTCATATGCATCGTGTCATCATCATCGTCCCCAGGAACCTTGGGGTTATTATGAAATAGTGAGCATGCTAAAATTGATTTATTAAGTTCGAAAATATACTTTACGAGGTTCGTCGGTTTTAATCATGCGTCTTATAATGCATCATAAACTTAGCATGTCATGTTTATAATGAACTTTTCCTTTCATATATAATAACATAGTTATGCATAAAACCACATCATATTCCCCATCATCATTTCATAATACTATGCATAGCAGAAACATCATATTCACATAATGCATTTACTTAGTTTCTTAGGTGACTTAAAGTTACTTTTATCATCATTTTCCTAGGCCACCCTATACTTCACCCTTTTAGGAGTAATCTAGGTTATGAGCTCATACCTTACTAGTCGTCACTAACATATACTTATCCCTTTTGATAAGTTAAAGTCCCGACTCTACCCTTTTGAGTGAACGGTTTAGGGGCAAGAATCACCTTTTCACCACCTATAGTCTGATGGGTCCAAAGGATCATTTCCTCATAAGTTTAAGTCACCATTAAGTCTTTGCATGTTATATCATAATACAATTCTCAATTCATAATCATTTATAACATTTTCTCATTTATAGTCTTATTCTGGAATAATATATATATACCAACTGTAATCATGCATCTGGAGATTCCCAGGAAAGAGAGGTGGGTCACAAATGGACACGCTTAAATACCAAGTCTTTCCTAGCCAGAACCTTTCCAAATTACATTTTTACAGTAATATACTTTCTTCCACAACAAGGATAAATTTTTAAATAACAAAGAATATTTCATTATTTCATGCATAAGCATTCTCATTGTTTGTAACAGCAACTATAACATGCAAGCCCGGAAATCATTCAATGACGTCAAATACTTAATAAGTATCAAATCACTACATAGACTTATCATTTAAAACATCAACGAGGCATCATCATAAATCCTTATCAAAAAGCCGTCTTAAACAACCGAAACTCTAGAATCGGCAACCTCAATTATTGAAATAATTAATTATGCATCTAAGGGATTTATTACCATCAATTATAAGCCTTAAGAACATTATTAGACTATATGGGGTAGCATAGACAGTAAGTTGTTCTTAAGGTTTTACGTGTGCTAGAAGTTACGTTTTTAACCCTTTCTCGTTATCGGCTTTCCCTATGATGCTAAAATTAATTACTAAACTAATTATGAATCATTGCCCCTTATCTAAACATAATAAAATCTGGTTCTTAAGGCCACTAAAGGTTCTACAGAATGCATAAATTTCATTCTCTAAAGTTCTAGAAATCTTGCTTTTATGGTTTTCTAGTTGCTAGTTTCATTTTTAGTGTCCTGTTAATCCTATACTAATTGTTACCAGATTTTTCATGACTAACCAATCTTAGGCAGAATTATAACATACTAAAACATATTTGGTAGTGGATCAACTTAAAGAGATCAAAGACTAGTATTAACCTAACTTTACGGTTTATTTATGTAGCTAGTTTTTCTTCTAACATGCATAGAATTGTTCCCTCATCATTAAACATAATAATCACAACTTCAAACATATTAAATCATCATCATACAGTAGTAGTAAACTCAGATCAGTTACCGAATCATGAACCTCACATAATTGCATCAAATCACATTTTAAGTGTACGTAAGATACTTGGTTCCTTGCAAAACCTCAAAACTCTTTTAGAAACTAATGCTTTTTGTTAATCTTGAAAGGAATTATAGAACTAAATCAATAGCTATTTAAAATCACTTTAGGCCTACCTTAATCATGAGGCCGATTTATATATTGAAAGAATATTCATGATTAGAATTTTCACTTAAGATAAAAAGAGCAAGTCTTGAGCTTAAGAGATTTATGTGATATCTTAGAATCATAAACATGCTATGTAACCTCATTTTAATCTTGTCATTATAAGGTGATAACTTGGAATTATAAACATGATATGTAAATCCATTTCTTTATCTTTAAGATTCAAGGTGATGACTTGAAAATTAAACATGATGCAAAAGATTGAAATATAAACATGATGCAAGAAACTGGAGCCGTAGTCGCACGAAACCAGTGGAGGGAGAAGAGAATCTTAAGAAACCGGAGCGCGGTAGTCCGCACTGGACCGGTGAAGGGAGAAGAGAACTCTTATTACATCATATTAAGCTCCAAACTCAAGACTTCTTAAAGAATGAATTCTTTGACTCCAATAATCTCAAGAAAGCTTTAGAGTTTTTATTACCATGGTTCCAACTTTGCTTGTGATACTTGGGCAAGTCTTTGAGCTCTAGGATCTTTAAGTGATGACATAAACAAAAAACATGTCATGCATTGATTCTTTTAGTCATTATAAAATAAAGTGAAAGCATAAAATAAATATGAGATGCAGCATTTTTATTATCTTTAGAGATTAAGTGACAACTTGAAACATAAACATGAAATGCAAGCTTGGAAATTTAAACATGAGGTATGCAAGTTCATTTATTTATTCTTGAGAATTTAGTGATGACATTAAAAGTAAACATGATGTGCAAGGCATAAACTTAAACATGGATGCAAGTTCATTTTATTTCTTTACTAGAGCTCCTTCAAGACTTTAAAAGAATTATAATTTCAACCCAATATATATCTTAGCAAGACAAAGTGAACCTTAGAGATTTCATTATTGAGCTATCCTAGAAAACTTTCTTAGGCCTTGAGGCCGAAATCAAATGGCAAGAAAAGGAGAAGTTCAAGAGTCATCTAGAAATGAAAAATTGTTAAACATCATTTTAAACTAAAAACAAAGCTTAACAAGAAATGAAACATAAGTGTCAATATATTTTTCAAGTTCTAAACTCAAGACCTTCATCATAAAAACATAGTTGCTTCAAAACTTTGAAAACTAATGAAACCTTCAAGTTTTAGAGGTCTAACTTGTGAAGGCTTTGCAACCAATACTCAGGAACCTCATCATCAAACCATGGCCTCATCATTACAAAGGCCACAAGGCCGAAATATACAAGAAGAAAAGGAGAAGGAAAATCGAAATATGAAGCAAGGAGAAAGTACATAAAATCATCATTTTTAACCAAGAACAACACTTATCAATACTTAGAATTAAGCTTAAAAACAACTCCCTACCTAATTTGTTTTGAAGGAAAGGAAGAGAACTTGGTTTCTTTGAATGAAATGAAAGAAAATCTCCTTGAAAAATTGATGCTAAGGTTTCAGCCAAAGGGAGGAAAGAATGAGAGCTTTTGAGCTTTGGAAAAACTAGAAATGTGTAACTATGATTCAAGGCTTCTAACACTCCTCAAGTATGCCTATTTATAGAAGATTTTGTAGCTCATAAATGGACAAGAAAAGGAGGAAAATCTGACCAAATTTGAGGAGGAAACAAGGAAGAAAAATCATCTTGTTTGGTGGCTTAAAACATGGAATCATGTTTTCATGGTTCCTTGTTTTCATACCTTGGTTTTTGTACATTCTTTGACAAATTTTCTGATGCATTATGGACCAATAATTTCGTCCATTACAGCCCATGGAAGAGGAAATTTGTGTGTTCCATGTATTATTTAGGTGTAGGTAAGGTATTCTTGCAAAATAGAGAATTTACGATTAAGGGCTTAGGTGAATTAGTAAGCAATTTGAGTGTTTTTAAGCAATTTTGGGTTCTAATCAATCTAAATAAATAATTTTGACTCTAGATTAATAATTAGAATTTAATAAGTTTTAATTTGAGCCTAATATTGCTTAGGTTTCATTAGACGAATCGAAAATCTCAAAATTCACAAAACTACAAAGACGGGCAAAATGGTCATTTCGCTTAAAATTTCCGAGGCCACCCGAGCTTAACCAATGGACAATCATAACTTAAAAACATGTTTTAAAACATTTTAGTGAGGTTTGGGCTAGTCACGCAATTAAAGTTAAAAGTTCTGATGGGTGTTTTGGTCATTTCGCGTCCAAGTTCAAAATTAGGATTCTTCTCCTCTATTAACACACATAACACAAACAATCCCTTATTATCATCAAAACATCCCCTTGAGGATGGGTGGGGCCCACGATCCTCATTTTCTAGTAAAATAACCTCAGGGCATTTTGGTCATTTTACACGTACAGAAATCGGTTTGCAACTTTCGCACGAATTGCTCCTAACCTTTCTTCTAATATTATATTCCTTCATTAAGGATTGGTCTCAAATTATATGAAAAATTACCTAGGGTAATTCGGTAATTTCTAACAGTAAAAATTACAAAAGTTGGGGCATTACAAATAGTAACCTTGTGGGCCCGTCTGACAACCAAACCCAGATCCTGGACAGGAAATGCCTGAAACAGAAAGAAAGGGTTGAAGTTAGAAATAGTTAGAAAAGATAATTTTATACCTGATTTAATTTTCGAATAATATCGGTTTAATTAGTTACGGTATTTACTAGTTCGGTGAAATTTTGGTGTGTGATTTTTAACACGAATGATATTTCCATCATTTCCAATGGATAATATCCACCTATTTAGGGCATGTGGAGGGCCAAGATTTAATCTTGGAATCCAAGATTAAATCTTAGCCATCCATTTTGCTTTATCACATAATATCTTCATGCATTTATTATATGATCAACACAAGTTCAAATCTTCTTCAAGAAGCCAAATCCTTCTTCTTTAAGCCTCATTTTTCAGCCAGCAAGGTGGAGAGAAGAACCAGCCACCATTTTCATCTTCTTGAGCTTCACTTTGAGTTCTAAGTCCATAAACCCTAAGCTAGAGTTGTTAAAACTCCAAAATTCCTTTACAAAACTTGTTCTATACTTCAATCTCTACAAATTTAACCAAACAAAATCTCTATTCCTCATCAAACCTTACCTTGCTACTTCACCCTCACTAAGTTAAGGAGGAGTTTGGGTTGATTTAGGGAGCTTTGGGGAGCAAGAAGACAATCTTAAAGCATCTTGGGGTCGAGAACCATTAAGACACTCAAAGTAGGGTTTTTGTTGTCTTTCCTTGTCAAATTTTTCTGATCTATTTTGGGTTCAGCTAGGTCTGAAAATCTTAGTTATATTGGTTGATATTATGTTGATATTGATGTGTTAATTTTTGTAGTAGATGTGGATGATGATAAAAATCACTTTTATCAAAAAGATGTTGAGTGATACTTGCTGGATTTTCGAGTTTCTTGCAGGTAGTGTATGATCACTATTTTTCTGGGCATGTTGTAGTCATTTTCATGAGCTGAAAAAATTATATGTCCAAGTTAACATCTTGGAATAGTCCCATGAATTTTCTTAGGTTCTAATTTTGGGTTAAACTCCTTTAAAAAAATCAGTAATCGAAATTGTATAGATGCTACCTGAAATGTTGAAATTGGAGCAATAAAGTTATCCGATTTTATTACCATAGCAAATGATTGAATGAGCCTTTGAAATTTTTACCCGAAGTGAATAACATATTGAAGTGTCCCTGTAAATTTTATTTGAGTTAGTTCAATCATTTGCTGAGGTAAAGAATTAGGAGAACCTTGGTCTGATCTGTGAATTGGTGGTCCCTACCACTAAATTTGTACAATTTACTGAAGGAGTTAGAGAGCTCTGTTTACCTTGAAATTTTTATAGGATCTCCTAGACACGTTGAAGTGTCATGGAGAATTTTGGTGGCCCTTGAATCGACCAGTTGGTAGGGAAAATAAATTTTGCTACTTAAGCCCAATTCTATCAATATGCTGGAAGTGAATTAGAAATGTTGATTTAGTACTATGATGACTTGTAATTCAACTAAGATGTGAATGAATGCATACTATGAACTCTAATGATTGATTTATGAGAAAATCAAAATGATTACATTGTACATGAATGCATATATATGGTTTATGCATGCCTTGAGGAAAGAGAAAGTACTTGATATTAAATGTTTTGCCATGTAACTTGTGACACATAAATGCATGCTAAAGGAATTGAAAGTGGTTTATGAGGCATACTTGAAATTTAATTGTGAATGAATACCTTTATGTGCCTTATGCATGCATTTAAAAAAAAAAGATAATGTACAAAGTTTACTCGTGCATATTCTGACATATGGACAAAACAGAAACAAGACTTAGGTTGAATGAGGGAAAGAAAATAGAAAAGAGCAACTCCCCAAATTTATAGTTGGTAGACGTATCAACTAGGAATAGATTAGTGTGTGATTCAGAAATGGAAAAAATGAAGTTCGATAATCACGTATAGGAATGAGCTTAGTTTGACAAGCAATCTATTTTCCTTGTGTGGTGTGATCCACTACAAATACCATTTGGTATAAATTATTTATTGTGGAATTGTCCACGACAAATACCCATTGGGTATAAACTAAATCTTTCCTATGTCAATGAAAAGAGAAAATGCACTAATTTGATTTCTATAGCCACAAGTGAAATCATGTCACGTTGATATAAGTTCACTGCATTTATTATATTCATATGCATCTTACTCTAAATTGATTGCCTGGGATGACTCACTAGTTGTGGAAACATTATGATATATGTGCCCTAAGTAGTTGATTGTTAAAAGCTACCCACTTCGGAAGAATAATTTTAGAACTTTAAAATAAATCTTTAGTTTACATTACATGATCACATTTTTCTAATAAACCAAAGTGGCTAGAGCGAATAACGATGACATTATGATTGTGGAACTTGGAGTTTCCCTATGAGAATTGTTTAATTCTCACCTCTATGTGTTTGTGTTTCCGTGTCGTCTCCAGGTTAAGCCAGGGGATTATGACACTTGCTACGTAGAAGAACTTGGAATGGCAATAGTGTAGTAGTGAATGTTTTTATTATGCTGTATTTAGTGGAATGGATATGTATGTAACTATATTAGAGAAGGGATATGTACTAAAGCTCACAGAGGAGCTTCCTCTTATACTTAGCTATGTATTCAATAAATGTTGTATTTCTTTGTTATATATATTTCAATAGAATTTCACTTAGTTATTGCACACGTTAATCAAGCTTTCTATAGATATTTAAGAAAGGTCTGAATTAATAAGTAACAACTCTCGAGTACAATGTCATGACTTAAGGGCGAGGTTGTATTTGGGAGGATGTTACATGTCCCACCAAGGTTGACTAAGCCCTGATGTGAGCAAGAACAGCCCCTGTACCACTAAGGCCGAATTAAACTCCCTCAACTTCCAACTTATAGATATCCTCCATGAATAGCGCTTTGTTGGTGTTATGTGGGCCAAACCACTCGTCAACTTCCCGTCAAAGCATCTGCCACTATTTGCCTTTAACAACTCAAGCCATTTGTGATGTCTTAAGTTCAGATCCTTCGGTTGAAATATGTACTTCAAGCTCTTGTAGTCTATGAAAATCTCACAAGTCTCTAGAGGTAGTGCCTCCAAATCTTCAAGGCAAAAACCAATGCCGCCATTTTCAAGTCATGCATAGGGTAATTCTACTCATGCTTCTTGAGTTGCCATGAGGCACACACTACAACATGACCAGGCTTATCCAGGATATAACCAAGTCCAACTCTAGAAACGTCACAGAATAAAAAGCAACCTCCCAAAGGCAATCGAAACTGGTGCCGTGATCAAGCATGTCTTGAGCCTCTAAAAACTCTTTTCACACTCTTCTATCCACTAAAAGCTAACATTCTTCTCAGCTTGGTCATGGGTGCTGTGATCCTCCAGAAATCTTAAATGAACTATAATATCCTCCAAGCGTAAAAACTATGAACTTCTGAAACTGTTTGGTCTAGGCCATTACTTGCACGCTTCCACTTTCTTTGAATCCACCAGAATACCATCCTTTGACACTACGTGTCCAAGGAAACGCCACTTGATTTAGCCAAAACTCACACTTGGAGAACTTGTGTATAACCATTCTCTCAAAGTCTGGAATATTCTTAGAAGTTGTTCATGTTCCTCCTCAATCCTAGAATATACTAAGATGTCATCAATGAAGACAATCACAAAGTGATCCAAAAATGGCTTAAACACCCTATTCATCAAATCCATGAAGGCTACTGGAGTATGGTCAATTCAAAGGACATCACTAAGAATGCATAATGCCCATAGCAAGTCCTAAAGGCCATCTTAGGTATATCTTTATTCCTAATCATCAGCGATGGTAACCGGATTGAAGGTCAATCTTGGAAAAACATGTCGCCCTTTGAAACTAGTCAAAAAAATCATCAATGCTAGGCAAGGGGTATCGGTTCTTGATTGTCACCTTATTTAGCTATCTATAATCTACACACATCTTCATTAAACTATTTTTCTTCTTAACGAATAACACTAGGGTACCCTATGGAGAGGTACTTGGTAGTATAAATCCCTCGTCCAATAACTCCTATACCGCTCTTTCAATTCTCTTAACTCTATTGAAGCCAAACGATATGGGGTTATAGAGATAGGCTTAACTCCTAGCTCAAGCTCTATCGTAAACTCTATTCCCTCTTCGATGGCATACCTGCAAATCATCGGAAACACATCAAAACTTATTAGCCACCGAAACCGTGCCCAAAGTTGGTGTCTCCTTTACATCCCTGACTAGCTAAAAACCCATAACTACCTCTATCCATCAACCATAGTGTACTCATAGCTGATATCAAGCTTGTCGATGTTGAACATCTTCGACCCAGAAACTCTCTTGGCTCATCACTTGGAACCTCGAATCATACTACTTTACTATAACAATCTACCATGGCATGGCATGAGGCTAACTAATCCATACCTAGAATTACGTCAAAGTCAGATATGTCCAACACTATTAAATCTGCTAATGCCTCCATGTCACTAACTTTGACTTCGCACGATCTATACACTATCTGAACAAGGAGGGTGTAACACCCTAATAATTAACCAATACACCTAGGTTGTATCTAATTAATTACTAGACTTTACTCTTTGCTTCAATTCTTTCATCATACTTTGAAAAATACTTAGTGAAATTACGAGCCATTTTTTTTTGTTAAAACATAATTGAAAACGTGAGTCGCGCATAACGTGAACAATAATCGAAATAAAGCGATAACGTGCAGACATAGCATGAAAAACACATCATATTGGCTCCATCATATAACATCCATAATTACATAACACATAGATAGTTTGCCTACCAACAAAATAAGACTAGGTGTAGGCAATTTAACAAAACATAAATAATATATGGATGGAAGGACATCCATTAATGGCACCTAGTAATAACACTCCAAGGATAGGGATAGATATCTGAAATATACGAGTGAAACTAGCAGGATCAAGTTCAGCTACCAGGTGAAAGCCTCAATGTAATTCACGAACGCTTCCTTCTATTTCTTGAAGACGAGATGGAAAGAAAAATAGAGGGAGTGAGAAACTTATAAAAAGAATCTCAGTAGGGTACTCACCTCATGATGCATTGTGTCATCATCATCATCCCCAGGAACCTTGGGTTATTATGAAATAATGAGCATGCTAAGATTGATTTATTAAGTTTGAAAATATACTTTATCGAGGTTCGTCGTTTTAATCATGCGTCTTATAATGCATCATAAACTTAGCATGTCATGTATATAATGAACTTTTCCTTTCATATATAATTAACATAGTTATGCATAAAATCACATCATATTCCTCATCATCATTTCATAATACTATGCATAGCAAAACATCATATTTCTCATCATCATCTCATAAATACTATGCATAGTAGAACATCATATTCACATAATGCATTTACTTAGTTTCTTAGGTGACTTAAAATTACTTTCATCATCATTTTCCTAGGCCACCCTATACTCCACCCTTTTGGGAGTAATCTAGGTTATGAGCTCATACCTTGCTAGTCGTCACCAGCACATACTTATCCCTTTTGATAAGTAAAAATTCCGTCTTTACCCTTTTGAGAGAACAGACTAGGGGGCAAGAATCACCTTTTCACCGCCTATAGTTTGATTGGTCCAAAGGATCATTTTCTCATATATTTTGAGTCACCTTTAAGTCTTTGCATGTTATATCATAATACAATTCTTCATTCATAATCATCATAACATTTTCTCATTTATAGTCTTATGCCGAAATAATATATACCAACTGGAATCATGCATCTGGAGATTCCAGGAAAGAGAGGTGGGTCACAATGGACACGCTTAAATACCAAATCTTTCCTTAGCCAGAATCTTTCCAAATTGCACTCTTACAGGAATACACTTTCTTCCAGGAACAGAATATGTCTTTATTTCATGCATAAGTTTTCATTGTTTGCAACAACTATAACATACAAACCAGGGAATCAATCAATGACACCAAATTCTTAATAAGCATCAAATCACATTTTAAGTATACATAAATTACTAGCTTCCCATAAAATTCTTACAAAGTTTTAAAACTCTTTTAGAACTAATTCTTTTTGTTAAACTTGAAAGAAGTCATAGGACTTTAGGCCTAACTTAACCATGGGACCGATTTATAACTTGAAAGAATGTTCATAATTAAATCTTTCACTTAAGATAAAAGGAGCAAGTCTTGAGCTTTAGAGATTTAGGTGACATCTTAGAATTATTACCATGCTATGCAACCTTATTTTAATCTTATCTTTATAAGGTGATAGCTTGGAATTATAAACATGATATGCAATTCCATTTCTTTATCTTTAAGATTTAAGGTGATAACTTGAAAATTAAACATGATGTAAGAACTTGTAATATAAACATGATGCAAGAAACTGGAGCGCGGATCCGCATAGGACCAGGAGAGGGAGAAGAATCTTAAGCAACCGAGCGCGTAGTCCGCATAGGACCGGTGAGGGAGATGAGAATTACATTTTTTTTAAGCTCCAATTCTCAAACTTCTTAAAGAATAAATTCTTTAACTCCAATTATCTCATTTCTTCGCTTATGATTCATAGGCAAGTCTTTGAGCTCTAGGATTTTTAGGTGATGACATAAAATAAACATGTCATGCATTGATTCTTTTAGCCATTATAAAATAAAGTGAGAGCATAAAATAAACATGAGATGCAACTTCTTTATTATCTTTAGAGATTAAGTGACAACTTGAAATTTAAACATGAAATGCAAGCTTGAAATTTAAACATGAGATATGCAAGTTCATTTATTTATTCTTGAGAATTTAGTTATGACATAAAATAAATATGGTTGTGCAAGGCATAAACTTAAACGTGGATGCAAGTTCACTTGATCTCTTTACTAGAGCTCCTTCAAGACTTTAAGAGAATTATGATTTCAACCCAATATATGTATCTTAGCAAGACAAAGTAAAAATACATATTTCATATTCAAACCTCAAGATAAAAACATTATTCTTTAAAGTTTTGCATTAAATGGAATGTTCAAGCTTTAGAGGCCTAACATGTGATGGATTTACAACCCATATTCAAGGTCCTCATCATCAAGCCATCATTTCATTCCTTCCTAGGCCATTTGGCCGAAACCATGAAAGGAAAATAAGGAAAGAAAAACTGAAATTTTAGAAGCTTTGGAAACTAGTGAAACCTTCAAGTTTTAGAGATCTAACTTGTGAAAGCTTTGCAACCAACACTCAAGAATCTCATCATCAAACCATGGTCTCATCATAAGCTAGGCCATATGGCCAAAATACTTTAAAAGAAAGGAAGAAGAAATGAAAATGAAAACTTAAAAGAAAGCTCATGAAAACATCATTTTTGAGCTAGAAACATAACTTGTCTTAGCATAAAATGAACTTAGAAACACCTCCCTACCTAATTTGATTTGAAAGAAAGGAAGAGAACTTGGTTTCCTTGAGTGAAATGAAGCAAAATATCCTTGAAAATTTGGCCAAGAGAAAGAAAGAAAGAAAGCTTTTGGTGCTCCTAAGACTAGAATTTGTGTAAGTTATGAACTAAGCATCTAAACTATCTTCAAGCATGCCTATTTATAGAGATTTTGCAGCTCATAAATGGACAAAGGAAGGAAGGAAATCTGACCAAAAATTAGAGGAAAAAAATAAGGAAGAAAAATCATTTTGTTTGGTGGCTTAAAACATGGAATCATGTTTCCATGTTTTCATGATTCTTTGTTTTCATTCTTTGGATTTTTGTGTAATAATTTTCTGACTTATTACTCAATAATTTCGTGCATTACAGCCTTGTGGAAGAGGATTTTGTGTGTTCCATGTATTATTTAGGTGTAGGCAAGGTATTCATGCAATTTAGAGAATTTACGGTTAAGGGCTTAAGTGAATTACTAAGCAATTTGGGTGTTTTAAGCAATTTTAGGTTCTAATCAATCTAAATAAATAATTTTGACTCTAGATTAATAATTAGAATTTAATAAGCTTTAATTTGAGCCTAATATTGCTTAGGTTTTGTTAGACGAATCAAAAATCTCAAAATTTGTAAAACTTGGACAAGAGAGGGGCAAAATGGTCATTTTACTTAAAAATTGCCCGAGACCACCCGAGCTTAACCAATGGTTAATCATGGCTTAAAAACACCTTTTAACACATTTTAGTGAGGTTCGGGCTTAGTCGGCACGCAATCGGGTTAAAAACCGCATGGGCGTTTTGGTCATTTCACGTCCAAGTTCAAAATTAGGATTCTTCTCCTCTATTAACACTCATAACACAAACAATCCCTTATTAACATCAAAACATCCCCTTGAGGATGGGTGGGGCCCACGATCCTCATTTTCTGAGTAAAATAACCTCAGGGCATTTTGGTCATTTTATACGTACAGAAATTGGGGTTTGCAATACTTGCACGAATTGCTCCTAACTTCTCTTCTAACGTTATATTCCTTTATTAAGGATTGTTTGGTCTCAAATTTTATATAATATTTACCTACGGTAATTCGTAATTCTAATGACAGGAAAAATTATAGTAAAAATTGTGTTACAAAAGGCTTTCTCTAAGGTACCTTAACTAAAAATGGCTTCTCAAGATCCTTAGGAGATCTTTCAAATCGTAAAGCAAAGAATGGGGACACATAAGAATAGGTGGATGCCAGGTCAAACAATGTCATAGCATTGAAGGAACATATTGTCATCATACATGTTATCACTTCATTTGAAGCCTGCACATTCTTACGAGTCATAGCAAAACAAATGAAGGTGTCCCCCACTGACCCTGGCCTCTACCGCCTCTCCTCCCCCGCACCTCTACCATCGAGGCCCTAACCCGGCTCCACGCCTTTCCAAGCGAGAAGCCACCCTAGGCTGTCCATTGGAGAGACTAACTGACATGGAGGGATTAGCTAACCTCTGACTAGGAGCTCTCTTAACATTGGGCACTATCTATGCCTGTGGCCCTAGCCATACCCATAACATACGAGCAACCAACTAAACACTAACCCTATGTCTCTCTCGCAAATTGGGCATACTGGATATAACTGCCATGAACCCTACCAACTATGCTGACTACCCCATCTACTCAAAGTCTGTGATGCAGTTCAGGAATGCCAGGATAGGCTCTGAGGGTGGTCCCACCGACTAACCCTGCCAGCCTTGCTGATAGTGACCTTTGCTCGAACATACTCCACTCGAGAACGAGACATGAATCCTGGCCTTCTTGTTGGCATCTGACATCGCCCTAAGCTCTGCTAAACTACTCTCAAGACCAATCATTGTTTCTATCACCTAAGCATAATCCCTGGTGCCGACGTGAGGTTGCAAAATGAGGAACATATCTCTGGAGACCTTGAACAAAACATCTCACCCTAGTTGTCTCTCGGCATTATGCTGGAGGTTGCCTCTGCCAAATAAGTGAAATGCTCGTCATACTCCTAAGTGTCATGCATGGAGTTAAATGGAGCTTCAAAAACTCTTCAATCATTTGTGCTTGCCATCTCTCTTATATGAATCTCCGCATGAAGGCTTCCTTGACCTCCCCCAAGAGGGAAGACTAGCAGGTCCCATGCCTCCCTCGGAACTCTTGATACTATAACTCTGGTTGGCTTCCAAGTTAGAAGCCAGCTAACTCCACCACTCTCTTTGAAGAACAATGGATAACACCAACTATCTTCTCCACCTGCCTGAGGAATTCCTAGGTATCCTCATCACCAGATGCCCGTTGAAAATGGGCGGGTCCATCCTCTTGAAACGCTCCAAGGTTAAGTTGTCTATATCTCTACTTGGAGGTGGCTGTAGTTGCCTCTAGCTACCTGGTCATCACATCTGTCAAGTTTGCTACCATCGTTCAAAAGCTCTAAGGCAAGCACCGTTACATGAATGTATTACTCCTATGGTGACGATGAAGGCGTGAAGGGTGTACAAGTGACATGGTCACACTTGTGAAAGGGAAACAAGACCATGAGTGCTAAAGAAAGATAAACTCTTACCGAACCTAGACATGACTGACTTTTTCCTAAAGGCCTCAAATAGCACTTCATCAATGCAAATTGGTGCGTTTCCATTTACATAGATGTCATGTTATTTGTCAATACTTGCTAGTAATATATAGGGAAACCTATGTTCTGATACCACTATATATATATCATGTTACTACTATTTCTATAGTTTAAAAAAAAAGGGAAGAGTTAGCATTATCTATGGCTATATAAATGTATAGATAGCAAAGCTCATTGTTCATCACCATGTGCATGTACACGAGACGTTGACAATTCCATTCTCAATTTTTTTGTTGTCTTCTAGTACATGTTTGGCACATCATAATATTCCTAAATATTTTTCTACAAATCCTAACTGCCCAAGGATTTTTTCCTAGAGAGAAAAACATGGTTTCTCTCAATCTTCTTCAATTAAGCCCTTCCGGGAAGTAATCTTCATGGAATATTGTTAGTTCCTTCCTCTTTTTATCTAGTCTGTGAGTTTGGGTGTTGTCAAGCATAGTTTTCTCTCAACATTCTTCCTCCCTACCATCCTAAACTCAGTTTGGGTGATAAAAATCATATTGTTTATGTTTTCATTATATTGTTACCAGTGTCATTCCACTCCTCCTAACCAAGTTGTTAGTGGAAGCATACTCCCTCCAACCGTGAGTGGATTTAAACTCATTGCCATACTTTTGGTCATTATCATTATTTTTCCTAGATTATGTAAATTATTCATGAAATTTTAGAATGATTTATGCCAAGAAATATGCTTTATGGATTATAGAAATTTTAGAAAATTATTAGTTTGTAATTATCATGACATATTGTTATTTTAGAAAATTCATGGGACCTTATTTGTTGTATGTATGATTTAGATTTATTTCATCAAACAAAAGGTTTCATAAATTCCAGTTTATATGAACAGGAAGAACAGTGAATTTTGTTACTATTAGTTTTAGCTAATAAATAGTGAGAAACAGTATTAGCGAGTTAACGACTATAAGATTGATCGTTAACATTGGTACCAAGCGGTCCACTAGAGGACTAGCTCACCCACAGGAAGGAACCCAGTGCGGTGTCCATTTATGGGATCTAGTTAGGTGCCTATCAGATTAGCCATTGGCTCAGATTTAGCTATTCGGCTCAAATATTTATGTACAGACATCTCTTATTTCTCTACTAGTTATTGCCATGGATTTAGTTAAATTATTATTTTCAGGATAATTATATGTAATTATATATAAAATGTTTTTACATCAGCGTATGTATATGTTATGTATATTTGTTGTTATCCCATGTGGATTATGAGTGGAGGCTCACTCATTAGTTTTAATAAACTCACCCCTCTCTCTCTTTTGCTCCCCCTACAAATATAGCTAGAGGTTTAGTTGCACTATAGGATCCTCCCCAGGAGTGCTACAACTTCTTTGGTGGGCTTCGCTTTGGAGTAGAGCTTACTATTGGTTGTGTTAGTTTAGTAGTGCTCCAATAATTGTGTAGGCAAGATCCCAAACATGCATTCTAGTTATTTTCAGAATTTCAGTCATTTATTTAAATATTTTTGGCTTTGGCCTGGATTATGGTGATGACACAGTTTCTTATTCAGGATTTATGTTTTGGAAATATTTTAAGAATTATAAAATTTAGTTAAACTTGAGATATTTTTAATATATTTGATTTAGTTATGCATATTATCTAGTCACATTACAAGAGGCTTCCGTGGGGACCTAATCTCTCACATGCCGTCACGTTCTATGAGGTCATGACAGATAGGCTCCAATGCAATGGACAGCTCATTGTGTATAGATTTAGCTCCTCTTTGTTAACTCCAAACCTTTCAGAAAGCATTATCATTTAATGTTTTGAGTGACAACAAACCTATTTTGTTAAAATATTTTGTAGAAGGAGTAATCTTTTGTTTGAGTTTCTTGAGTACTCAACAGGACCATTCTTGTTAGCATGCAAGTTCCTTAAACAAGTTTTATTTTCAGGATATCATATGTAAATATGTTTAATCTCATTCAAAGAGATTCAAAACTTAAAATGAAGTGAAAATATAATCCTTGAAATGAATGTTAGTATGCTTGACACATGAATAAAGGATTTCAAGAACAAAAACCAAGCGTCAAATCTTTAGAAAATAGCCTTCATCTTTAGAAAGTGATATACAATGAAAAATTCAAATCTCCTCTTAAGCTAGTTATGGTTACTATCTTCAATCGTGATGATGTTGCCACTAACAAACTCTAATTGAAGCATTCAAGATCAAAGGGAAGTCCAAATGCTGAATCAACATTTTAGAAATCACGTTTGCTCTTAAACGGTGCACTCTTTACAGAATGGGAGGAAAATTCAAAATTCAAATTAAATTCAAACTCAAAAAGGGATGGTAGTGACATCTCACTTTAACTTGGTCAACCGTCCAGCTCCTAGAAGAAAAGTTCAAAAGCTTTATTTAGAAAGCAAAAAGTAGTTTCTAAAGATAGACTCAGAAACCTTAATTTGACAACGGTATCTCCAACTGCAAAAGTAGCTCTGACACAATCGAGCTAGTCTTCTATACTGCATTTCCAAGACACAGAAAGAAAATCAACACGTGTCACAAGGAAAACAATCAAGGGGTAATGGCTTGAAAATGAAGATCAAGTATAAAAGGAGGTCAAGTGCATACAACTCAAGACTTTTTTGTTGAAACACATGCAAATCCTTCAAGAATGCAAGAATCCTTCTTCTTCTTCTGTAAAGCTATTACTACTTGTAATCAGTTTTTGTTTCTGTAAAAATCTTCTTTCTAAGTACTTATTAAATAACATTTTCTTCCTAGGAAGAATTGTTAGAAAGAAGTCATTCAAGTTTTCAGCTCATACATGTTTCATTTTGAGAGAACTTCAGTGTTTGTTAGTTGGAGAGAACCAACCCTCAATAATCTTTATACCCTAATCCAGGAATGATCATTTTGAGTTTAGCTTAGAAAGGCTAGTCAAAGTCTACTTGAGAGTGATAGTAGAATGAGCTACTAGTCACGTGAGATAGCTTGAGAAGGCTATTGACAGACTATCTAACTTTCTCAGGGTTGAGAAAGAGTTGATTTAGTGGAACTCAGGTTGTTAAAAGGATGTAGGCAGGTTGGTCGAACTAGTATAAAAACACTTTGTGAAGTATCTCTTCTCTCTTAATCTCTTTTAATTTCTGCTTTGTGTTTCTCCTTAATGTATTTCTGAAAATTATCATTTAACCAGCTTTCTTATTTTCATTTGGTTCAGAAAGTTATTTTCTGATACTTATGACAATCTTTCCACTGCACTTCAAGTGAACATTTGATTTTTTTGTGTATGTCTTCAAAAACAGGAACAAGAAAAATGAAAGCACGATTCAACCCCCTTCTCATGTACTTTTCAACCTATACTCTATGCCCTCCCCTTAGAATCAGAGTTTCTTCATCCATATTCTTTGAGACAGATTTAGAATCTGACTTAATGACATATGGTCCTCAACATCTTTAGAAACTTCTTTCTCAGCATCCTTTGATTGTTGAGTTGCTTTCTCAATTAAGCACTAAGATCAAGTGCAGGTTCTAGAGAAAGTTTTGAGCCAACTGTTGAAGGGGTTTTTGAAGGTGGTTTGGAGCTTGGAGCAGCAAGAAGATTAGGAATGAAGTGTACCCAAATTGCTCTATGATTGGACTTGATGGTTGCTCATTAATGACCACAAAAGGTTCAGCGGCTACACCATGCCAAGAGAATTGTTGTCGCCTCTTAACAAATTAGAATTTAATAAAACGCTCAATTACACTAAAATGCATTATAGTGCAACCAAGGTCGTTTCTCTAGGAAAGCTCGCTAATTAATTGAAGATTTTGGGAGGGGTTTTGTATCGTAAAGAGCAATAGCAATTAGTTCAGATAAAAATGACAATAAGGAAATCCTAGTTCAAAGGATAATTTCAAGTAAGTAACATGTTATCCTAGGTTGGCATTTCATTGAGCACATGATGGTTGGTTTATTTAGTTACTTATATGATCATACAAGCAACAAGATAATTCCGCTAACGTAGCGTTTAATTAAGATAAATATGCAAGTAGCTAGAATTCTAACCCTTAACATACATATATTAACTTAAGTGCTAATCACCTTAACCTAGTCATGAAATGGCTAACTCAATCTCTTTTAACTTTATCAAGCATGCTAATAAATCTATTAACTAGCTTAATAACTCCTTAATCAACATAATCAATATAATCATATCAAAATGAAGATTAAAGCAAGTTTGTGCAAAATCATGTGAGCTCGGCATAGAAAATGTAGAAAACTTCATAAAAGTGATAAAGAAACCAACAACTCATCAAGATTCAACCTCCAACACATTACAAACTACAAAAAAATCCCTTGAACTAGTTAAAAGAACTACTCCTCCATGAAATAGGATTGCAAACAAATAGAAATTAAGGAGAAGAAATTGATTCCTAATCCAAAATGGAGCTAATGATCACCAACTCCAAGAGTTTTAGCACAAACAAAAATTTTAGAGAGAGAAGGTGGAGAAAACCTAGAGCTAAACCTTAAAAAATCCAACCTTCACAGAAATTCTTAAGTTAGCTATTTATAGTTCTTAATATTTGCTAAAAAGGGTAAAAAGTAAAGGGTACAACTACAAAATCTTTTTTTTTCTACTGATGCAAATGCTTGCCAAATGAGGTGGTTTTCCTCACCAAGCGAGGTCTTTTTCAGAAAGGATCCTTTTTGGAACTTGTTCCATCGCCAGGCGAAGGTTGATGAGCTAGCCAAGAGAAGTAGCTTTTTCCTTGAAGTTCTCTGGAACTTGGTTCCCTCGCTAGGTAAGGTTGATAGCTCACTAGGCGAGACGCACTGTTTCAAAGGATGACTTCTTCATTTCTCCTATGCTTCTAGGCCCTTTTTCTACACAAGCTTAGCTCAAACTGTGAAATTGAAAGCACATGGGCAACAAATCTCAAATCCTCCACAAT
The DNA here is from genome assembly GCA_030441495.1 of Dalbergia oliveri. Taxonomy (NCBI): domain Eukaryota; kingdom Viridiplantae; phylum Streptophyta; class Magnoliopsida; order Fabales; family Fabaceae; genus Dalbergia; species Dalbergia oliveri. Next base: position 3,729,948 of record JAMLFY010000017.1, read on the forward strand.
TATGCACTATTTAAAAGCAAACTTGTACAAAATGCAAATTGAGGATAATGGCAATTCTTAGCCAAATGATGATGTTTATCATATAAAACCCATGCAAATCCCTAGTGCTATGGATGAAGAATGTAGATACAAAAAGCACTTATCACAGCACTTTGACTTCTGCTTGAGTTCTGAATTCCTTTGGCTTGTAGTACTTTCTGATGATCCTCTTCTATCTTCTTTTTCTCTTGTAGAATCTTGCCTTCTTTGAGGATTTATTATTGTTAATCCCCTAACCAAAGGCTAGCCACTAAAGGTTTTATTATTGATTATGTAACCTGTAGGGGTATATTGAGGTCTCTTTGGTGTTTTGGGCTAGTGAAGCTAGTTTTGTAGATCATTATGACCTCATACTATTGTTGATGCCATTATTAGTCTATGCAACTTAACTATTGATAAATAACTTATTGACCCCATCACAATTTTAGTCATGTTGACCCAATCTCCATTTTGTAGTGATGCTAAGTATTTTGTTAGATCTTAGATAGCATCTTGGGCAGATGTTTATGTTGCCATATACTGTATTTATACACATGACATATTGTGGAGGCACTTTGGGCTAGCCTCATATTGTTATGCTAAGATATATTATTGAATCTCAAAAAGTATCTTGTATGATGTTTATTTTGACATATATTGTTGTGCACACTTATTGTTGATACAATGCATTTTGGAGACATTTTGGACTCATCTCATTTTGTTTTTGGTATCTTGGGCTGGTATTGGACCATTTTGTTAGAAATTGCAATTATTGGCAAGTTATTTTGCTGTGCATTCCTATCTATGATATGTCACCATTGTTAGGTCATTGGGAGAGGTGAATATCTCACGTGTATGATATCAGTGCATATTCGAGTATGATTTTCCACATCAGTGTTTGTTATCCCATATTGCACCATTTAGTTGAGAGTGCTAACTCAAATTTTGACATCGTATTGTGGCCATATATTATGAATTTATCTGGGATATTGTTTTGTATTATGTTGATTTGATTTGTATTGTCAAAGCGAGAAATTGTTGGATTATTTTGTGGACTAATATAAATCAACTACACAATTCTAGATCCAGATTAATTAGATGTCAAAACTATATTGGGCATATAGTTTAAGTCTGAATCTTATTATTATTGAGCCTTTATTAGGCCCCTTATTGGACTTATTATTGTTAAAGCACTGCTCATTGGTCAGTTGTTATAATTTCTCCATGCATGAACTATGCTACATTGAGTAGGCTTAGTTCATCATTTTACTAACATGAAAAAGGCCTCTTCTCCTAACCCTATATAGAGGCATTAGATGCCCCATTTGAGTTGCGAAGCATTAGGCTTTATTGGGAATAGTCGAAGTTTCTCTCTTCCAGGGAGATTCTAGTGTATGGAAGGGGGGCAATACCCTCCCCCCCCCTAAAATTTTCAGTTTCCTTTTATATGTTGTTATTTTTTTATAATTTGCCCCCTCCCCCCTAATTTTTTTAACTTACTTTTTATTAAATTTTTTATTTAATTGTATATTTAACTATTATAATAAATAATATGTTATGTAAAATATGTATATTTCTCAAGTTTTGACTATAAAACATGTATTTCTTTTCTATATGATGATTTTTGTTTAATTTTTAAATAAGATGAAAATTTTAAGATATATATTTTTTAATATGAAATTAACTATTAAGTATTAGTGTCCCCTAAAAAATCAATATAGCTCTACCAGCTTTTCCCTCTCTACATTTTCAAATCTAAGGATTCAATAAGAAATATGAATCCCCCATTTTCCTTACCCCTTCAAGGTAATCATCTAAGTCAATCTTTACATGTACTTTTGTGTTTTTCATGCTTTAATCAGAACTTTAGATCTGAAGGGACTACAATCTTCAGGTCAGGGTTGGTTGTCTGAGCCATCCAATAAGATATCTAGAGTCCCAAAACAAGATTTTTGGTGCCATTAAACCTAAGAAATAGAGCCATAGCACAGGCTCTTAGAATCAAACCATAGTTCATCATTTTCAAAAGGTCAATGGACTTTATCTCATAACTTGAGAACCAAGGGTCATTTTAAGGTGGTCCATCATATCTTCTGAACCATCACATGGTCCACTTTAAAATTACCAAAAAGTCCTTAAATTCTCTTTCATACCCATTCAACCCTTTTTCAGTTTTCTTCTCTAGTTGGTACTGCAACTATTAAATGCAATTTTGTCAACTACTCATCTTCCACCTCCACTTCTCAGTCAACTTTAACTCCATTGCAATATCCTTTCCAATAGTTTATTTACAACTTATATATGTATAAAAGTATTACTTTTATTTTAATGGATGGATTCTTATTTTTTTTCATTTGTATGGCATCTAACTGACTAGGCATGATTTGAATTGGAAGGAACAAAATGAGATGAGGGGGCTAAAGATGGAGGGCTAGATGTTTTACTACTATTTTTGTTATCCTCAAACTTATTTTATCGGATTTCAAGAATATTTGGGAAGTGCCCATTGGTGGTGAGGTGAAGTGGGGAAAGGTAAGTGGCGGTGAGGTGAACAGTAAATCAAAGAAGAAGGGTGAAGGGTGGTTGGAAGAAAACTAACCCCCCCCCATCTATTCAATGTCTTGGTCCTCTTGGAAAAAATCAGATTCAAAATCCATATAAAAAAAAAAACAAACTGAAGGTTTCACAGAAGTTATAACACATTATTTTAGTCATTATTTCAACAGGGGAGGTTTCTAACATTTCTTTAAAAGCCTCAAGTCTATGAAGGTGCTTTGACTGCTTTCTTTTTTAGTCTTCAACTAAGTATTTTGTTTTTTAAATTCCATATCTTGAGAATGATAAAAAATGCTAAATTTGATAGAGAAGATAATTGGGTATGAGAGAAGGGGATGGTAGGTAGGTGCCGATGGCAATAAGGGCAGTGGATAGTGGTGGTGGCCTGGTAGGTGATGGACTGGTGGCGAGGTGGAAAAGAAGAAGACGGTGGTGGTAGGAGGTTGAAAGGGGAAGAAAATGAAGATGGGTAGATTAGTAGTTTAACAATTATCATTGTTAAATTTACAAACTATTTGTAATTTTTTATAATTTTATAAACTTTAAATCTGAACTATTCAAATTAAATCTAATGATAGGAAATGATGGACCATGACATGGTCAGAACTTACGCTGGACCATGTTAAAACGACCGAGCAAAATAATCAAGGTTGCTTGAACCCAACAAATACAACCATAACAAAATCCAAATCTTTCAAATTTAGTTTCTAGACATAAAAACGAGTTGTTTGGCTTCCTAAAAATTTTAAAATATATATTTTTATAAGAAATTAACTATTAAGTATTGGTCTCCTCTAAAAAAATTAGTCTAGCTCCACTCCTGCTCTTCCCTCTCTACATTTTCCAATTTGAGGATTCAAGAAGCAATATGAATCCCCGATTTTCCTTAATCCTTGAAGGTAATTATCTAAGTTTACATGTACTTTTGTGTTTTTCATGCTTTAATTAGAACTCTAAATTTGAAGGGACTACAATCTTCTGGTCTGGGTCAGGTTGGTTGTCTGAACTGGTCCAATAAGATATCTAGAGTCCTAAAACAAGAATTTTGGAGCCATTAAAACTAGAGAAATAGAGCCATAGCACAGGCTCTTAGAATCAACCCATAGTTCATCATTTTCAAAAGGTCAAAGGAGTTTATCTCATTTCAGGTCCTAAATTTTCATGAAAGACAAAACTCGTAACTTGAGAACCAAATAATCAAGATTGCTTAAATGCAACAAATACAACCATAATAAAATAAAAATCTTTCAAATTCAGTCTCTAGTTATAAAAACGAGTGGTTTGGCTTCCTAAGATTTGAGTGAGGAGAAACACTTGCCATTCCCCTAAAGATCCTTGTGGTGATAACATCTGTTCTCTGCAAGAGCTACTCAAGAAGGGTGGTTATCCGATCGTTAGCTTGCTCATTTGCATTCTAAACTTACGAACTCAAGAATTTTAATTATAGTTAGTGTTAAATATATCTTCTAATATTTGGACCGGAACCGTTACCTTCAGTAATCTAGATTGAAATAAGAATTGCCAAGCTTGCACGGGAAACTCGAACACTTTAATGGGAAACAAATGCGTTAATTCTTATATGAGCCAAATAAATGAAAAAAAAAAAAATAGGAGAGTAGTTCCACGACCATCTATATTCTTGTGACCATAGTTAAACAAATAATGAACGAACTAAGAAGACAATCAACCGAAAGGAATATTGCTGAAACTAGCTATTATCACTTTGGAGACTTCAATCATATATAATACCAATATCTCTAACATGGAATCTTGGAGGTGAACCACTCCATAACGGAAAACGGAGCCTTGATCAACGCAAGAGCAAATTCAACTATGAGGGTCACGCAAAGGCAACATGGGCATACGCATGTCAAAATCAACCTGCCATTATGTCACATATATATATATAGAGAGAGAGACACACTCAGCCTTTGAAACAAATTATAAAAAGAATGTTGTTCAACCTCTAAGAGAATTACATAGAAAAAGAGACTTACCCGACGATCCAAACAATCACACCTATAAGGGAGACGAGGAGAGACACGAATGCAAAAGGCAGGCCTAACAGAAACCCAATAGGCCTGCATTTACAGTCCTCATCAGAGCAGCAGCAGCACATGGCTTCGTGGCCTTTTGGTGCTCGCTTATCTTAATTATTTCTCTGAAGTTCTCCTATTACCTTCTTGAAGTTTTCAACTTCTGAGAAGACAAATACAATACAAACTACAACATTGACGGAGAGTACAATAAATATTATGACAAATTAAAGTGGCCTCTCCTAAATTCTTTCATAATTACACTTATTTTCTTTTAAATTTTAAAATATAATTTATCTATCTTAATTAATTTAAAATGGATGGGTGTTGGGATGGATAGTAGTGATTTGGATGGGGATAATTTCAATAATTTAATTGATTTTTTTTTCTGTTATCATAGACCAAAAACTAATAACAAGGGTGTAAGTATAATGATTCTAAATTAATTGAGAGTGATTTTTTAAAATCTAAAAAGAAATAAGTATAATTGAAAAGAAATTCACGCGAGGCTCATGTAATTTATTCTAAATATTAATATAAGATTTTAATTTAGACGTAATTAAGATGTATAATAAGATTAATAAATTCTTAGCTAAAATTATTTAAGAAAAAAAATAAAAGAATATGGATATAGAAACACGCAGCAAGATGCTGGTTACCCGCCCAGGGCCGATCCAATCATATCATATTAGAAACTAAAGCATCGAGTTGATTACCAATACCAAGATCCCACGTTGATCACATCCTTCTACATGAGTAATCAACACTTCCTCACAGCAAGACACGACACTTACTTGCAGGTATGGATAAAGTTTTTTTTTTTTTTGGGTAATTAATTTAGATGTTGCAATTGCAAAGCCAATTATATGATGCCGTATCCCTTGCTAAGATTGAATCATTGAATATGTGATCCGTCATCCTACGTCGTGTTGACTAATTGGGGTAACGAATCAGCATGTCAAATAAGTAACGTAATAACGTAACATTAAGAATTCATTTTGAAAAGATAGTGTATGATATAATATCAGAATCTTAATAATAAGAATAAATTATACTCACCTCCAGATTTGTTAAAATTTAATTCACATCCCTCTAGTTATCTAACTTATACCAACTTTCCATAATTTACCCATTTTTAGGTGAGTTGTCAAAAATACTCCCACCCCTTTCATTCAAACATTCATCCTTATCTTTCCATTTCCTCTCCCCTGCTGACCTTCAACTCCACCCCTGTCAATTTATTTGCTTCTTCAAGTTCTCAGTCTGTTTGGTTGGATGGATTATCTGAAAATCTTGCTCCCATTAATTTGTCGCCTCAATTTTGAAATATACATGAGAATTTTCTTTCGATAATTCTCCCCTTTTTTAATTAAACGATCTAATGGACCAATTAGATAGACATGAATGTCTTTCGATTGTGTTAAACTACTACTCGTAAGTAATTAGGCTAGTCAATTTGTGTTTCCTTCCGAAATTATCAATTCAATCTGACCTTGCATAACATTTCTATATTTTGCATCTATATCATAGTGCCAATGAATATGAAGCTACCCATTTGGATTCTTCTAATTGATTTTTATTCCGTAAATGTTTGAAGTTTTGTCAACAATGCTCCTTTACCTTTAGGTGGAGATAATAGAAGCTTCTGCTTGATTTTCTTATCCGTGTGTGCTTTGTGCATAATCTACCATCCTGTAGACATTGTTGCTTTTGGTTTCTACGGAGGCTTAGAACCGTCGCCAAATTTTTGTGTAGGTGAAGGTGGGTAGAGGAATGGAGAGATGATGGTGGAAGGTTTGAATGAAAGCAGTTGGGGTATTTTTGATATCTCACCAAAAAATGGATAAATTAAGGGAGGTTTGTGTAAATTTGACAATTAGAGGAGAGGTGTGTTGAATTTTATAAACCTGATGAGGTGAATATAATTCACCCTAATAATAATATTTGAGAGTTCAATCATGGTCTTTATCATTCTTCTAAATAAAAAAATTGATGAACTTTCAACACAAGATAATCACAAAATAAAATGAGATCTTGAGTGAAGGCCATATTAGATAAGAGTTTAATTTCTATATGTTAATAATATAAAACTTTTTTACGTTGTTATCCAATCAAACCATCTCATTTATATGATTTTGTAAGTAATGAGTATAAGACTTCAATATTTTTATTTATATAACAATATATAATTGGATCAATCTACATAAAAACTAAAATCTATTAGATATCAAATTATTTATGTCTATTGAATTAACAATTTAATTTATAGTTTAATTTTAATATATTGAATAGTGATAGTAAAAAAAAAAAAAACAAATACACTATCCTTCTATCAAATCTTTTTTTTATTTATATGGCCATTCAACTAGTAAATAATTATATTTATTAATAAGGATAAATGCATTTTACCCCCTAATTTTAAGTTATGTACAATTTATATCATGACTTCTCAAAATATGCACTTGACACCTTTAACTTTCAAATTGTAAAATATCCCTTAGTATAATTTTCCAACTAATAAAGGTAAGATTTATGTGCACTTAACCTCCTGATGTTTTTAATTTGTGCAACCTTACATCTTGTTTATGAACACTATGTGCAATTAACCCCCTGAATTTTTTATTGTGGATAACCCGACACCCTGCTATAACTTAAAGTTTTTGGGGATTTTTTGAGTTTAAAGTTCAAATATCATAATGCATGCCTGAAAAGTAGATTTTTTTGCATAATTTAAAAAGTTTAGGGTGTTGTAATTTTCATTTTAAAAAGTCATGATTTAAATTGTACATGACCTAAAATTCAAGGTTAAATATGATATATATGATTGCAAGAGAGAATATATCAAAATCAAATCCTACTGTTATAGGGTAAATAATTCAATGACTAAGGTTCATTACGTATCAAGGATCAGCTTTCTTATGCAAATTGACTTTTAATCTTTGACTTTCTATTACGTGCATAATTGCTGGATCACGATAGAAATAAAACGGACGTGCCCGTGTTCAAAATAATGACTGAATGTAATAATTCCCTGCCCCTCAAGATTTTTCAAAAAAATCATTGCTGCACAGCCCAAGCCAAATGACCGATTTATTTGTGCCCCACTGAGTTGTCAGATATTTTTTGGAAGGAGAAAAACACCGATACTTGATAAATGTCAAAGATATAGGTGTGTGAAAATCCTGTTATACTGAAAAGAAATCTCGTCTCGGTGCGCGCTTATCCCATTAGCTTGGCACAAGATTATCTTCTTTATATAAGTGGCAATGATTTCATCATGTAAATTATTCAAACTCTTCACTACTAACCCAATCCTAATGACTTACAACACGAGAAATTCTTATATGTTCGTTGAACACTAGTGAACTTTGCTCATACCCAATAAAAGGTTACTTTATTATTGAGTATCAGTATATATCTACTTCATACTATGAGCATGTAAAATTTTCTGCAACATTGGGCGTCTTAATTTAAATTCCTCTTTCCAGGCATGTGTACCACTGCTCAAGAGAGAAGATTTCAAATTTGAACTTGTCTACCATGGCAATGAATATATGAACCAATTCAAACTTTTCATCTTCCTACATTCTAAACATTCACTTGCGTGTAAATATGTCGAAACCTTGCTATCCTGTCTAAATTGAAGATCTTGACTCAAACCTTATTCGAAGTAGGTATCAACCCCCTTAACCAAACTTACTTCCACTTCCTCCAAGAACCACTGTTGCTTCTTGACTTCACCAAAAATGTTTTTTCATATTTTCTTTACACAGCTACATGATTGTCGAAGCACAAGACACTGCTAGCAGCTAAAGTATTAGATAGTGCCACATATATGCCTGTGATCGTCCATCAGCATTTAGACTAAAACACACATTTGCAGCCAACATTAGTTCTCCATGCTATAAAAGATCTCCAAACCCTTACACATGACCCCAGTACGTTCACAAGCTGAGTGAGCAGTCAGGAATGTCACAAAATTGGGTACGATTTTAAAATTTTACAACTGTATACTTCATATCAATAAATAAGTATGATAACATATGTATATGTTAACTATCACATACGGCTGTTATTATTCCATTACTACTATGCTTATATTCTAGTTTTGTTGTAAAGATTAATCTTAATATGCTATCAATATGAAAATATCTTATACTACAAACCAATCAAATATCATGATATGTATAATTTATCAAGCAAATATTACAAAAGTCAAACATTATTAATAATGTAATAGTATATAATTAGATAAATTGTATAAAAATATTTTATACTGACATTGTATCAAAATTAAATGTTTATTATATTTTAATTTCATTTATTTTGGTTTGTGATACACTCGTACCATAACCTAGCGTTATTTGATTTTGCTGAAAAGTAGTCACAAAAAAACTCTAACAATAAAGAACTTACCACAGACGAAATCATGGAAAATTCATATCAAAATGCATTATTACTGAGGTCTAAGCACTAGCACAAAAACACTGACATTTCATGTATATATGGTTCCTAATCACCTTAGTCCTTAGGGATTAAAAAGCCATGATCAAAGAGTAACAGATGATACAACTTACAACAGCAAGACTAAGATTCAATCCAGTTACTGGTCAATTGTCATTGCTTCAGTCCCCCCACTTGCATCCTCCATGCCATTCTTAAGCTCTTCAGTTGCAATTCTCATCTCCTCTACTAGACTCTTTTGCTCTTCCTCTATCGTGTTCTGCAACTCATCCACCTGCAGAAAGGTAAAGCAGAAGAATAAATCTTGACATCAGTTTTTACATGGGCAAAAATATTAAAACAAAGGATGTAACATCAGATAATTTGCAATAATGATATTACAGATACTACCTAAAATAGATATGGGCATGCATATCAGTACCGGCACTTGCATGTACAGTAAAATTTCCAAAATCTAAGATACATGTTCGAGATGATATATGTTAGGGACCAATTTCCCAAAGGGATACTAGTGTACAAGAGAAAAAATACAGGGGTGTAAAAGGAATTAGAGAAGGAGAATCAGGGAATGTTGATATTGTGGGGCCCTTAGGTCCTAACTAAATTGCTTTTGTGCACTTGCAGTATGAGGGTGTGTGCTAGCAGGTTTGTGTGCGTGTGAGGATCATGAGGAAAAGGGTATAATTGTTGGGGTGCTGGCAATAGGGAGGTACGCATTTTTTTCTAAGGAAAGGCTAGGCATGGGAGAGTAAGGGCTGCTTTAGTGCTCTGCTATTTTCTCTCTGTATTGCATTTGCTTACTGAGCTATTTTCCTCCAAGTGCTAATAGCACAGTTCTTCCATTTCTGCTTTTTCTGTTTCTGGTTTCTATTATTTGGTACCAGAACTCTTTCCTAGAGCTGTGGGCTTAGTAACACGGAAGCTGCGACATGGAAAGCTGATTGGAGAATGTGGAAAAGATGTTGGAACAGTTGATGCAGAACATGAGGGCCTGCTGACGAGGCCAATCTTCTGCAAGGTGGGTGCCGAGGAGAAACCATGGCCTAGTGGTCGCTAAGGACTGATGAAACGGGGGTTCCAAAGGTAGTGGAAGGCCTCAGGGCTCTTCCTCTCCTCACAACGAGTTGCGGCCCTCAAGGTCTCGCAACCGTAGGATAGCAACTCCCCCCATTCCCATAAAAGGTCATCGCGCCACCGGAACTCATGGCGGAGGCAGCTGCCGAACTCTCATGGCCCTCCTCCGCCGCATTGGAACCAAGACCAAAGAATGGAGCTCCCATTGTTAGCAGGAGACGATCCCTTAGGGTGGCTGGTCAAGATGGAGAGATATTTCTCAGTAAATGAGATTAGGAAAGAATGGATGTAGTAGTTCTGGCTTTAGAGGACAGAGCTCTCTATTGGTTTCAAACATGCGAAGAGCAGACGCTGGTCCCTTCATGGCGTCCGTTCAAGAATGCGCTTCTGAGGAGGTTCCAACTTGGAGTGGTGAAGGACCCATATGGACCCTTGTTGCAGGTCAAACAAACCAGGTCAATCTTGGAGTATATTGAAGAATTTGAAGGATCTCTGGGCCACTAAGGACCTTGGATAGGGAAGTACTAATAGGGATATTCGTAAATAGGCTCAAGGGAGAGATTGGGGTTGAGATTAAGAGCCTCGATTTGGGCTCTCTTCAGAAATAAAGGATAAGGCCCTCATGCTGGAACAAAGAAATAAAGAATGGAGAGGGAGAGGGGAGGGGTAAACCCAACAGAAGAGGAGTGGGCTTCAACAAGGGCTCAACCTAGTTCAAACCGAGGCCTTCCATACTGAGAAGCTCACCTATTAAGGATCAAAAGAAAGAGAATAGACTGAAGAGAGAAGAAAGGGTATCCGACAAGCAAAGACATGGGAAGAGACTTTCTCAAACCGAGATCCAGGAGAGGAGTAGAAGAGGGCTTTGCTTTAAGTGTAGGGAGCACTGGGGACACGACCATGTTTGCAAACTGAAGCATTTTCAATTGTTGTTGGTAGAAACTCAGAGGGTGAATTTTCTAGGAGGACATTGGGGTTGACGAAGATGGCCTTGAAGTGGAGCTCAAACCCTCCAAATCTCTCTCAAAAGTCTACGTGTTTTCACCTCCCGAAGGTCATTTAAGCTGAAGGGGACTTTGAAGGGACTGAAATCGCAATCTTAGTTGAATGTGGCGCCACTAGCAACTTTCTCTCTAGGTCCCTGGTCCAAGAGATTGGTTTGGAAGTAAAAGACACACCCAAGTTCACCGTAGAACTTGGTACAAGTAGAAAGATAAGGAGCAGAGGGGTTTACGATAGGGTGCTTTTGGAGGTACAAGGGGTCCAAATTCTTCTTGCTGAATTTGGGGGCAGTGAATGCGATGTTAGGAATGAAATGGCTGGAAGGCCTGGGGACCATTACGGCTAACTTCAGAGATTGTTCATAAAGTGGATAAAGAATGGGGAAATTAAGAAGATTCAAGGGACCCAGCTCTTTCAAGTCCTATGCCACTTGGAAGACCACCCTTGAGGCTTTGAAAGATGATGGTGAGGGTATCTCATAACCTCTTATGAGCCTGACACAAGGAGAAAGCCAGAAAGGAAGATGCCTGAAGAGCTCAAGAAGTTGTTGAAGAATTTCAAGGACGTTTGCCAATCACCTTTAGGCCTGTCCCCACCAAGGGACCATGACCATGCCATTAACTTGAAGGAAGGAGCCTCTATACCCCATGTGAGGCCTTACAGGTACCCGTATTTTCAAAAGAATGAGAGAAAAAATTGTTGGTGAAATGCTTTGTGCTGGAATTATTAAGCCCAATATTAGTCCCTACTCTAGTCCGTGCTCCTGGTTAAGAAAAAAGATGGTGCGTGGAGATTTTGCGTAGACTATAGCGCTTTGAACAAGATAACCGTCCTAGACAAATTCCCTATCCTGATGATTGATGAGCTGCTAGACGAGTTGGGTAAGTTCGACTTGAAGTTGGGCTACCATCAAATAAGGATGAGAGAATAGGATGTTGAGAAAACAGCTTTTAGAACTCACAAAGGGCATTATTAATTCCTAGTAATGCCCTTTGGATTTATCTAATGCCCCGTCTACTTTCCAAGCATTGATGAATCAGATTCTTAAGCCTTACTTGAGGAGGTTCGTTTCACTGTTCTTTGATGACATCCTTGTTTTCAGTAAGTCAATGGAGGAGCATTTAGAGCACGTTGAAAGTGCTGACGCTGCTAAGGAAGAATCAGCTCTTTATCAACATGAAAAAGTGTAGTTTTGGGCAACCCAAGATAGAATATTTGGGCCATATTCTCTTAGAGCAGGGTGGCTGCAGAATCCAAAGAAAATAGTAGAATCTTGGCCAGCTCCCACTAATTTGAAGGGGCTACATGGGTTTTTGGGATTCATGGGTTACTAAAGAAGATTTGTAAAAGGGTATGGGAGAATGACTTGGCCTTTGACTCAACTATTTAAGAAGGAAGCTTTCAACTGGAACTTTGAAGCTCAGATGGCTTTTGAGAAGCTGAAGAGAGCCATGACTTCTTTACCTGTGCTTGTTGTCCCCGTTTTGAAAAGGAGTTTGTGATAGAAACTGATGCTTCGAGAAAGGATTAGGTGTTGTCCTCATGCAAGGAGTCAAACCCGTGGCTTTTTGGACTCACATGCTTTCAAAAAGGGCTAGACAAAAGTCAGTTTATGAGAGAGGTTGATGGCTACAGTTATGGGTGTTCAAAAATAGAGGCACTACCTCTTGGGAAAAAAATTCATAGTACACACGAACCAAAGAAGTCTGAAATTTCTAGTTGACCAAAGGATGACGGGGAAGAGCAGCAAAAATGGGTGGCCAAATTGATGGGGTTTGATTTTGAAATAAGGTACAAGGTTGAGAAGAAGAATAGAGTAGCTGATGCTCTCTCAGACAGCATTATTTTGGGGCAATCTTTGCTGTCACTTTTCAAGAATGGGAATGTTTAGAAGAAGTGCAAAAGGATAGCAAGCTTCTAGCTATCATGCAAGGGTTGGTGCAGGTAAACACAATCTAGCAAGGGTTTGAACTCAAAGGGGAAGGCTTTACTATAAGGGCAGGTTGGTCATTCCTAAGGATTCCTGAGGGTTCCTCTTACCTTACAAGAATTCCATGACTCTGCTGTTGGAGGCCACTCCAGATTTTACAGAACCTATAAAAGAATTTTGGGGTTGCTGTGGTGGGAAGGTATGAAGCATAGAATTCAGCAACACATTCAGAGCTGTGACACGTGCAACATAAAAAAGTACCAAACTCTCTCCCGCGGTTGTTACAGGCTTAGAGCCCTACCGACACCTTCCCAACTTTGGGATGATACAACCACTTCATTGGGCTTGTTCACCCTTACACTGGCAAAGATATGGCTGGGTTATTTGTCAAAGAGGTGGTTAGGTTGCATGGTTTTCCTTCCTCCATTATCACTAATAGAGATCGGGTGTTTATGAGCCAATTCTAGTCTGAGCTTTTCAGAGTGGCTGGCACAAAGCTGAAGAGTTCAGCCTATCATCCACAGGTTACTAACAAACAGAGGTGGTTAATAGGTGCTTAGAGACTTACTTGAGGTGCTTCGCTGGATCCAAACCAAGGCAATAGCCTAAATGGTTAAGTTAGGCTGAGTTGTAGTTCAACACAACTTATAGCGCCTCAACAAACACTACACCTTTTCAGGCTTTGTATGGCCCCCAGCCTTATTAACGAATGAATAATATTCCTCTGCGGTAGAAGATCTCAACTTACTCCTGGCTAAGAGAGATGCTATTTTAGATTATTTGAAGTGGCATCTTACCAAGGCCCAAGCCTGCATGAAGAACCAAGGAGATAACAAGAGAAGAGATGTGCAACTAGGTGTATCTCAAGTTACAGCCCTACAAGTTGAAGACACTAACCAATAGGGTGAATCAGAAGCTTAGTCCGAGATTCTATGGGCCATATAAAGTGATCGAAAAAGTGGGACAGGTTGCTTATAAGTTGTTGCTGCCCCTGGATTCATTAGTTCATCCCATTTTTCATGTTTCTCTACTCAAGAAGTGTATCTCCCCTCAAAGTTTGAGCCAGCCTATACCTGAGTTTGACAGAACTCGAACTGAAAGTGCAGCCCGAAGAAGTCTGGTCGTCAGGCACTCACAACAGGGTGGTCAAGAAGTCCTCATCAAATTGAAAGACATGCCAGATTTTGAAAGCTCTTGGGAGGTTGCTGAAGATATTAAGCTTACCTTGCCTTAATTCCACCTTGAGGACAAGGTGGTAGTTCAAGAAGAGGGGGGATTGCTAGGGACCGATTTCCCAAAGGGACACAAGTGTACAAGAGAAAAAATTACAGGGGTGTAAAAGGAATCAGGGAATGCTGATATTGTGGGGCCCTTAGGTCCTAACTGAATTGCTTTTGTGCGCTTGCAATATGAGAGTGTGTGCTGGCAGGTTTGTGTGCGGGTAAGGAGCATGAGGAAAAGGGTATAATTGTTGGGGGCCTGGCAGTAGGGAGGTAGGCATTTTTTTCTAAGGAAAGGCTAGGCATAGGAGAGTATTTCTCTGTATTGCATTTGCTTACTGAGCTTATTTTTCCTCCAAGTGCTAATAGCACAGTTCTTCCACTTCTGCTTTTTTGTTTCTGGTTTCTATTAATATATTATCTAGAATAAAAATAAACAACAATCTAATTAAATCATAAAATATATCAAAGAAGCAAAAATGTCTTCTGAGCGCACAAGACTTGAAGGCATGAAATATCAGTCTATTTCATGTAGCAGTAAATCAAATAGTGTAGTTGCCAATCTACATATTTTGCAAACATTGGCCTGTATTTAAGTACTCCGGCTCTGTTAGGTCTAGTAATATTTGATGCTAAGGCTCTACTAATCTCAATAGGGATATACATGTTATTCAAGGGGGCTACTGATGTATGTGGGCAAAGGGTAAGGGTTTTGTAACTAATTGTGGGTAATGGGTAAGGGGTTTTGTACTAACCACCTAGGTAGAGAGAATATTTTAATTGGTTAGAGGAGTGCCTATATAGGCAAGGGAAGGGATTGAGGGGAGCATCTAGGATTTAGAATTGGGCTTGGAGAGCTTCAAAGTCTCTAATACTCTAACTATTTTACAATTACTGTTTGTTCTCAATACACACATACTACTCACTCATATGGCTTGGTACCTATCAAATGGTAGAGCTCCGGTCTGGGAGCCCTGCCGAACACCATGCGAGCTCCGCGCCTCCCTCCTAAAGAAGCAGACGATGAAGATGGAGGAGGATCTGAAGAAATTAAAACTCTAGTCAGAGGCCAGGACGAACGCGTCGTCGACTTGCCGTTTGGGAGGGTGATGAAGATTGGTGGTGGAGGAGAAGAAGAGATCCTCCATGGCCGATTGGCCTCCTAATGTTCGTGAATTTTTAAAATCATGCAAAATGAAGCGAGGAAGAGGATGAAGATGTTGAGGTGGAGATCGTGCACCATCTTTCACGCTCTATTTGATCGCGATGGAGGAAATAGTGGAAGAAGAGGGAAAGGGAGACAATGAAGATGCACATGAGTCTGAGGAAGAAATGAGCTAGAAGTAGCAGAAGAGAAGAGCTGAAGGAGGTCACGTCATGACAGTTTCACGACGACAATTGAAAAGAGCAAAGGGAAGACCGAATCAGTGGGTGAAGCTCCCTAACTCAACACTAGCTTCGAAGGAAGAGGCTTAGGCCAGGAGAGGCCGCGCGATGGAGTCCCGCATGTGGGCAAAAAAGGGTGTCCGCCAAACTCACAATCGGCCAAACCGCACCGGAGCCGCCGTGTCCGCCGGGTTGCTGATCGGTGGCGACGGAAGTCCGCAAGGAAGCTAGAGAAGTTTTGAGGATGGCGGCCAAGCTTCCATCGCTGAAGCGCGAGACCTCGAGGCGAAGCCGCACATGACGGTGGAAGCGCGGGCGAAGCGTGGCCGAGATGGCGAAGCGTGGCTGAAGACGGCGGCCAGACAAACGATCGGCGAGGTGAGCGAGAAGGAGAAGAGAGCGGAGCATGTGACGGTGGAGGGCTTTCGAGTTTCCCAAATTCCGGAACCCACGACCATCAGAACCGTCAGATTTGAGGAACGGAGCGACTGTCATAGCGCAGTTCGAGACATGTGCGGTCTGATGGCGCACCAAGGAAGAAGGGAAAAGTGGCAAACGGGTCTTATTCTCGAGCGCTGGGTCAAGGTTTTGATTTAATGGGCCAGGCCCAACTCATTAAAATGAGAATGGGTTCAAATTGGAAGGAGGCCCAGAGGAGGGTGCTGCATCAATAGAGCTTCAAAACAAAAATGGAACAAACGTGGCATGGCAGAAGTTGGGTCAAATGCTGGACCCAATGGTTCAAGCCCAAATATGGGAGGTGAATTTAGTAATCAAGGTTGGGGTCAATTTAATGGATGCTGGACCGAGGCTGTTGCTGAAAAAGGGGTTGTGGGGAAAATAAACTCAGCAACTTTTGTAAGGGGTATAGGAAAGGTCAGAAGCTTCAAGTTACAGCCTGGGGTTAGCAGACTTGTTGGGAAATAGGGGTGAAGTGTGAGGAAGGTTCAAGCCTGACCTGGGAAATTGTTTTGGCCAAGTACAATGATGAAGAAGGACCACATTGGGCTGTAAGGAGACTTGAGGTAAGTTGCAAGCTTGGCTCAACTCCAAATACCTTGGGCGACCCTTGCGAAGACCAGAGGCTGTTGGGAGTGAAGAATTGGGTAAACATGTTGCTATTATGCTAATTAAGTCAGGGGTACTAGCAGGAATTCAAGGAGTGGTTGCTGATGACATCAACAAGAGGACAAGAGTGATTGTTGATGATGACTCAGTTATCATTGTCCATGTCACTCTTATTAATATGTCTAGATACTCACAGTTTTACACTTTATGACACCATCAATGGATACGCTCACCCATGGCTGAATAACTTGGAACCTTAGGACTTATGGGCATTGATATTTGAGATGCAGGTGCCTGGGAAATTTTTCACTACCTTAGTGTTTGTGGGATTGGAAGTCATGAAATTTTGGCTAGACTAGGAGCAACTCCTTGGACCCAGGAGGAAGCCCTTTATTTCTTCACTATTGTTTTCCTCCATGTACATCACCTTGAGGACAAGGTGATTTTTTTTTAGCGGGGGAGTATTGTTAGGTCTAGTAATATTTGATGCTAAGGCTCTACTAATCTCAAGAGGGATATACATGTTATTCAAGGGGGCTACTGATGTATGTGGGCAAAGGGTAAGGGTTTTGTAACTAAATGTGGGTAATGGTAAGGGGTTTTGTAACTAACTCCACCTAGGTAGAGAGAATATTCTAATTGATTAGGGGAGTGCCTATATAGGCAAGGGAAGGGATACTAAGGGGAGCATCTGGGATTTAGAATTGGGCTTGGAGAGTTTAAGAGTCTCTAATACTCTAAGCTATTTTACAATTACTGTTTGTTCTCAATACACACATACTACTCACTCATATGGCTTGGTACCTATCAGGCTCATTCTTGGTCAAGGCTGAAGTATTTGATAGCAAAATTGGAAAAACAAAACATTGAGCAAGTATCTAAGCACTCAACATGCACTGAAACCAGGTACCTTTCCTTACAACACCATTTAAGAATACCCATGTTGCCATGCATCATATATATACAGCCAATTTAGAACAGAACAAACTGGAAGAACAACAACATGTGACACAGGAAAGAAAAGATGAGCAGAAAGTACATAACAGCTTTTAGTAATATCCTTGATTGAAAACAGTAGTTAGTTAGGGAAGTTAGTTACTTAGGGGCTTAGTTGACTATAAATAAGGGAAATGGGGATTAGTTAGAGGTTTTCAGTCATTTGTAATTGAGCCTAGACTCTTGGGAGAGATTGGGCCTTGGGGGCTCTAGAATCCCTTAAAATAGTGTAATTCTTCTATATTCAGCAATAAAGATTACTTCTTTCTTCCATCTCATTATCACTTTATCAGTGTCCTAACAGAATCCCTATTGACAAATACAGTCAATAGTTAAATTGCAGAAAGTATATATACAGCCAATTTAACACAGAACAAACTGGAAAAACAACTTCATGTGACACAGCCAAGTAGAAAATATACGACAAGTTGCTCCAAAATCCTTGAACCAACAGTCTTACTGAATAGCTATTGACCAAACAAATTGAACAACTTCAATTTTTACAGTCATGTTGCAGTCAATTGCAGCTAAAGATTGAAAGATTATTGAGTTGTAGGAATTATATTTTCAGAGTTCAGTTTTTCATAAACATTATGATGCAGCCCAGGAATTTATATACAATTACAGGTTGGATGGGAAGGGAAATTATGGAAGTGGGTGGATAGGTTTGAGGGATAAAAGGGTTGTGTTCGTGGAATCCACCTCCCTGGAATCTGATAAAATCACAATTATAATCCTGAATTGGATAGAAACAATTCTGAATATACTTCACTTGATTACACTGAACAGATCCAAAATCACATAGACAATGGCTATCAACAGGCCTAATAAAGACTTTAGAACTGACTAGACAATGAAGTAACGTAATGACAATTTGACTGACTTTGGGTCCATCCATACTTAATTAGAAATTAGGATATTAGTTAATCAACCACATGAAAACAATAATTCTTAGCAGTTCCAGACCATGATACACGAAGCAATGACTCTTGACTAAAACAAGTATTAAATAATAATTAGCTTTCTGCATTACGTTAACATTAGTTGTTTCATCTGCATACTGTTGTCATTTCAAATATGATCAAAATATCCTAATGTATTGTTCTCTATTACAAAATATTCGCAACTTTTGCTATAACATATAGTTCCCTTCTTGTTATAAATCCCCTATTTGCAACTATAGTTGCATGCTTTAGACCTAATTTAACTGGACCAGGTATCTAAATCAGCACAACAAACAGGGGAAACAAGTTGAAGAAGGAGGCATAACAGATAAACATAAAGGTGATATTAAAGTAGTGCTGATCAAATCCTGCTTCAAACTCCACAGCAGCAAAAGGAAACAACAATCAAGCAACTACCACATACCACATGCAACAAAAGAGCAAATTGCTTCTTCCGAAGCTCCAACAATCTTGAACCAGCCGTATTCTCCATGTCCAATGCTGTTATTTCTTCTCTAGCTCCGTTATGAGCTTCTGGGTCTCCGACCTTGGCGGCTGCAGAGCAATCAACTTCCTGATAGCCTCACACTCCTCCTTATGCCTCCTCTCAACCTTGCTCTCTTCAAGTTGCTTCTTGAGATCCTCAATGTCAGCCTGTGCTTGCAAGATCTGCCTGTTCATTTCATCTTTCAACTCATTGAAATTCTCCTGCTCCCTGATATTGGCCTCAACAATTGCTTTGCTCTTTAGAAGTGGGATCTCAAAAGTGGTCAGCTCCTGCAAGAAGGCTCTGGCAAGCTTCTCGCAGTCATTATAGTTGTCTTCCTCCTTGTCGACCTCAGAGACGAAAGCAGTGAACTTCTTTTGAAGCTTCTTCAATGGAGGCTCACCCCTCGTAGTTGTTGTACGGGTGAGAAGCCTGTGTTTGATAATCACATCATCTTCAGCAGGACCAAAGGCATAATTGGCTGCCACTGCCTCTCCACGCCCAGAAACTTTCCTCGCCTTTCCCAGCATCTGAGCTTCTAGAGAATGAGAACTGAAAGGAGACTGCCTATCAAGGCTTAGACTCAGTTTGTCACAATGAGAAACACACGGATGGGCGACGTGCCCCGGAGGTGGAGTGACCGTGGCTGTGCGCGATGGTAATGGTTGAGAGCTTAACCGTGCAGAGAGAATGAGAGGAGAGAAAGTAGGGCGTGGTTCCAATTTCATTGAAGTGGAAACAAGCAGGCCAAATAGCCGCAGGCCCAAAATGAAACAAGACACACAGCCCACACTAGAATTGAAATGAGAAAATTAACAAGCTCTTCCCCAAACAAAAACAAAGAACAAAAGCCCTTAAGGGTGTGTTTGGTTTTGACTTTTAATTTTCATTTTCCATTTTTAAGTTTTTAATATTTTGTAAATGAAATATTAGAAATCAAAAATTAGATTTTATAGTTTTCATATTTTTTAGTATCCCTTTCATAAATTCCTGAAAATGAAACTGAAACGCACCTTCATTTCAATTTCCAGCTTTCATTGTTATTTTTGCTAGTTTTTAATTTTTTAAAGGAAATATTGAAAATTTTAAAAACTATAAATTCCTTTTCAATTTTTCCTTCACAAATTCCTGAAAACTAAAAATCTGAAAATAAAAACTAAAACTAAAACAGACCTTACTCTTCTTTCTTTTTTGGTCAAGAACCCCTTACTTTCCATAATACTTTTTGGTGGGATTCAACTTAATTGGATTGGGCAAAAGTTTGGTACATAAAAAATGAAACAAAAAAGCACACACAAAAAGTATAATAAGACGTGTTCAAGCTCAAAAATTTATTTTACTTTATTGGACATGTACGAGCGCACGCCAAACACATGTTGTATCGTGTCCATCGAGCATCTGTGTCGTATCAATGTCGGACATGTCGACTAATTGGCATGTCTGCTTCTTAGCATACAAGTTCTATCTAAAACACACAAAAACTCAAGCATAAATCCACTAAACTCAGCAACATTAATTCTCTAGAAAATTTTATCAAGTCAAAAATTTTTTTCTTCAATTGAGACAAGGTTTTCTTTTTATCTTACATAGAATTAGGCGCCTTAATGTTAAACAAATCAATGAAACAAGGAGTTCATAATCTTTATGTATAATTAAATAAGAGTCTATCTAAATCGGGTAAGGAAACAAAGAGCACATTTCAAATGTGAGATCAAAATGTTCTCAAAGTGTAGAGAAAGATTCGACAATACACCATTGCAAAGATATCCCTACCTTGTATGTGTTTTTTTCTTTTTTAAATTTTTAGGGTATTTACCATGGACGTAATAACTCCCTATCTTTTATATGTTTATATAGATGAAGAGAATGACTACCAAATTAATTATATACACAAAAAAACCATTAAAAAAAATCTACAATGCAAAGGAAAAAATGCAATAAAAAAAGCACCAAAAACATAGAAAATTTGTTATGAATATGATTACAATTGGCAAGGCAACAAATTAATTCGTCTTTGCTTGTTTCAAGAGAAAATGAGAGAAAGAAGTTGGCAAGAAAAACAAAGGAGGGATTTTGAAGTTTTCTCTTACTTGGACATGAGTTACAAAAAACAAAAAAACAAAAAAGAGAAAGAAAATAATTGTAGTTGGAGCCACATAAAACTTCTCTCTCCATATTAGAGAAGAAAACTAAAATGCGAGGGAGATTTTATAAGAAATGACCATTATATGCATGTTATTATCATCAATATTTTCATCTTTGTTAGACTTAACATTAATATCATCTCCCTTAATTAACTATTATTTTCAAATAAAATACAATTATTATTTGTGCTAATTTTTCTTTTACCGGTCGATAAGGGGCATTTATGCAACTTATCTTACTTCTAAATCCTAGTTTTTTTTGTATAAATTTTACTATATTATTAATGTGAATAATTAGGATTTTGATTTGTCTCTCATTATGCATTTTTATAGAATCATTAACTATTGCACTGATTTGGAATAATTATTGGATTAGAGCATATTGCGTTTAACCCTCTCTTTGAGAATGGTTTTTGTACACAGGAGTTTTGGATTAAACGCAAAATGTCAAGAACAAGGCTAAGAACCATTAGGAAGAAGCTTAGAACTGAAAAGGAACAAAATCACATAAAGCCACTTTTGGAGAGGTAACCAAAATCAAGTTGGAGCTCACCAGATGGATTAAAGATAATTAATCTGTTTTTTGTCCCCACTTTGGGCTATTTTAGAGAGCAGGATTTAAGGGATTGATACAAACTTTTACCCTAGTTTTAGTTTTAGTTTTGGGTACACAGTTTTGGCTATTAGGTTTCTCTCTTCAATTCTCTTTACATCTTCTTCTCATTCTTCTATCTCTAGGGATTCGAATAGAGAAATTGATTTGTTCTTGGGGATTGTCAAACCATATTAAAAAAAAAAAAAGGAGAGAAAACTTAATATAGGGGCAGTTGGCAATTGCATT
This sequence comes from Dalbergia oliveri, assembly GCA_030441495.1. Taxonomy (NCBI): domain Eukaryota; kingdom Viridiplantae; phylum Streptophyta; class Magnoliopsida; order Fabales; family Fabaceae; genus Dalbergia; species Dalbergia oliveri. Next base: position 3,752,114 of record JAMLFY010000017.1, read on the forward strand.
GGGTCATTAAAAATGAAAAAAAGGTGGATTAAAATCACCGAAAACCTATTTCCCTTCCCCTTCCCCCAAATCTCACCTTCTCTCTCTTCCTTCCTGTAGCCACGTTCCCTTCTTCTCCTTTTCTTTTCTTTTAATTTTATTTTTCAACCCACAAACTCTATTGTGATCTAAGTTTGTCATTAAATCTTCATACCCATTACCTTCCAAAGCTTGAGGTAAGTTTCCAATCTCAGTCTCATCTTTTTGTTTTTTTACTCTAAGGTTTATCTTAAGAACTAGTGAGCTCTTAAAATGGTGGATGGGTATATGTTTGGTATTTTAAGTATAAATCTAGTAAGTTAGAAACTCTAATATTAAATACTGTATTGGGTAGAGTCAAGGCTTGATTTTCTCTAATCCTTAGGAACCCTAAATTCCATAAATTGAGAGTTTTGTTTAATAAACTCTCTAATTAATAGATTGTTTTGAAATAAATTATTTAAACTTATCAAAATATTTATGTTTGTTAGATTCGTTGACGCGGAGCAAGGTACACCTTCCAGAGTTGTTAGGGAGAGCCCGCTGAATCCTTCGTATTGTGAGTGGTTATTTACATAGTGGCGGTGTTTTAAATTATTTTTATAGGAGAAATTAATTTATTAGATTTGATAAAAATTTTATTCTGAGCTACTTGGATTATTTGATTAGTTCGATTAGTTGATTTCTCAAATATGATGGTTATTAAATATAACTTGATGATTTGGTTGAAATTATTCCTAGCTCTCTTTGATGATTTTATAGTGTTATCCATTGGAAGAGTTTATGATATTTGATACTTGCAAGGTTAGATTAATATGAAGATTGAATTTTAGATTTGTAAATTGTGTAACAAGTTAAACTTGATATGTGGGTTGTTCAATTTTTTTTTTGGAGGTTCTATCAGATTTTCAATAGCCAAAGTATTTAAATTTGTAATTTATTTTAGTGGAATCATATCTTTAGGCCTTGTTAGGTGAGTTCATCTTGTCTATTCACCGATCATGGCCTAAGATTGGGTTGTGATAGGGATTGTGGCAAGGATCATTGTTATTATTTTCAGGTATCTTTTATTTTTATTGTTGTAATCCTCCAGGGATAGAGGAGTAGATTTTCTTACTAGTGTAAGGGTTTTCTGATGGATTGGGATGATATTTGAGATTTCCTTTTTATATTAAATATGTTAGTTTTCTCAATGTTCTTCAGTTTTATTCTTATAATTGTTGTTGCTACATTACAATTTTTATTGGAATAACTAAATTGATGATCATCATTTAGGGAAACCCTTTGGCATAAATTGATGGATCCATTGGTTTACATTTGAGGGAGAACATTAGAATTAACCTTCCGATTGGCAATTAGGCTATAGCAATTGGTTCTTTAAATCAATGTGATTTCTAAATAAATTGAGATATCGTTTATTAATTATTTGCATTAGTCAAATTCTAGAGGTTGATTAATCACTAGTAGAATTGTCAATAAGTAATTACTAATAGCCACTAATGGGTTTAATATTTAGTTAATGATAATTAATTTCAATCTCAAGAATACCTTGCACTAGTGCCATTTTATTATTGCTTAATTCCAATTATTTTCAATTGCTTTGTTTTAATTCTTAAAAATCCTCAATTTTCCTAACTAGGTTGTGATACCCCAGGTACACGTGTAGTGGGTAAGTTTCGCACTATTCTAGGTCCCCTGAGACTTACCCATGTTACTAGGAAAACCCAAGATGCATAAAAAACTCTTGAACTTGCAATTTTGGTAAACTATCGCCGACGCTATAGCGATCACAGTGTGTGGCCGGGTGTGTTTAGGGATTATGGGGACAATTATAGCGGTCATAAGTGGTACGGTCGGGGCACAGGCGAGAGGACCTATAGCGGTCATAGACCGCATAACGGTATCAGTGATGTAGGAAGTGCAAAACGACGACATTTCGCATAAGTGAGCCTCCCCATCCCTTTTAAACACTCCAAATTGGGATTCCTCTCTATCATTCCAAACCCTATCACTCCCAAACACTCTTCCAACTCCTTCTCACTCAAATTCACTTCAATCATTCCTCCTCCAAGAGATCAAAGATGAGATTTTATGGGTTTTGTTGTCCTTTTCCTTCCCATTTCATATCTTGGTGAATAGGTTTTTGTTTCTCTCATTGTTGTTGAGTAGAGGTGCTCTCCCAATGTTGTTAGAGTTATGTTTGAGCAATCTAGAGGTTATTAGAGTCTAATCTTGAGTTTTGTGGCTTGACAGATATTGGTGTCATTTCTACTCCTCTAGAACGTTGTGGGTGTTGACGTCACTCCTTCATCCCCTCCAGGTGAGTGGTTCATATCCTATGATCCTTATGTTGATTATTAGAGTTATTTTCCTTGGTTGGGAACTTGTTTGCATAATTTTAGAGAATATTAGAGATTTCAAATGATTTTACATATTTGTGAAAATAGTTGTTTTCAACAAGAGCATAAAATACTCGTTTTAATGCAAACTTATTAGACCATTATTGCTAAATGATTTATTAAAAAGCTAGAGTATGGTTCAAACTTGATTTAGAGATTTTAGAAATTTCCATGATGATTTTAAGAGTAGAGTATTTATATATTATAGAGTTTTATCCCTAGAATAGAGTTTTAGAGAAATGATTAATTATAATCTAGAGACTAGACGGTAGTTAAAGAGAAACAAACAATAAGTTAATGGTTAAACGATCGTTAACCTTGGTACCATGTTGTCCTTAGGGGCAATCTCATATAGTAGAAAATATGTGTTCTTCCCTTGGCCCTTGTTTGGGAGGAAGGAACAAAGCCTTGAGGGTGAGGCCCATGTCTGCACCTATAGAGGATTTGCTATGCTATGGCTGACATGCATAGATAGAGAATATATTGTTATGAAATGCGTAATTGGAGATCCATATTTCTTATTAGCGTACTGTTATTTATGTACTCAGAATATTTATGGTTTTTTAGAGAATAATTGATTTAAGAACTATTATGTACATGTAATGAGATAATTTTAGAGAAATTGCATTAACTGTTTGGCGGATTTATATATGTATGATTATTTATTCTCTTGGTTGTCCAATGAGAAGGTTATAAGTGAGGCCGTCTAGTTTTAGATGAAACTCACCCCTCCCTTTTCTATTACAGATACGTTAGCGTTGGTCCTCTCATCCACCTCTTCTCCAACAGGAGAGATAAAGTGAAGTGCTCTTTTTGCATTTTAATTAGATAGAGTGTCTCCTGTACATGATGGGATGTCCCATAGAGATAGAATGCATTGATTTATCATGATTATTTTATATTTACATGATTGTAGTTTTCATGTATATTTTGTATAGAGAGCAACTCATATATTTTGAGTCAAAGATATGTTTAGAGATTGAGAAATGATTTGTTTTCTAACTTCAAAGAACTATGCTAGAGTTGATTATGATATGTTTTTTTATGATGATTATATTTTCAAAGAGCCAAAGGTTTATTAGAGATGGAAATAATATTTTATAAATGGATTTAATATTAAAATATGCATATAGAGAGACTCATAGCTCACGAGACTTATATGGGAGTGAGGATTCCTCACATGCCCACATGCTCAAATCGGATCGTGACATAAGTGATAAAGACTCATTGAGAGACGAACTATATTATGTCATTTACTACATTTTTTGTACAACTTAACATAAAATAACTTTCAATTTGAGGAGGTAGTGATGACCTCCATTCAAATTTTGGTGCCATGCCTGGAGGTATTGAACTTAGTTGTTCATTTTATTGTTTTCATTTTTTATCTTTTTATTTGTTCCTTTGTATGAAGCATTCCTTGTCCGACAATTTACTACCTCTTGATTCTGAAATTGAGAAAACTTTAAAATAAATCAGCAGGAAAACGTCAACAAGAGGAACTATCTAGCATTTGATCCTTTGTTTATTGTTCTGGAGATACATGAAATAAAGGAGAGGGCCAACAGACACTTAGGGAGCTCACCTTGACTTTACCCCGCCTTTGGCAATTGAATATCCTAGGCTTGACAATGACTTTGAACTCAAGGAATATATGGTCCATGCTTTGCCCAAGTTATAAGGGCTGTTGGAGAGAACCCACACCAATATTTGAAGAAGCTACATATGGTGTATTTTGGCATGAGATTAAATGGGATAGAGGTGAATGATGTCAAACTCAAAGTATTCCTCTTCTCCCTAGAGGGTGCTACAAAAAATTGGTTCACCATCACCATGGTCAAAACATACATCAATGCCCAGGCTCTCACTTTGACAAGTTCACCTGTTTCTTTTGTTTTCTTCTTCCTCTCATTGAAGTTTTGATATACTCTTTGGTTATATGGTGTTTTTCATTGATGGCTTGTCCATTATTTGGTGCTTGGATGATTGATGAGAATGAAACACCAAGCATTCATCAAGTTGATCGAAAAAACCCTCCCTTTTCAAGTGTTACTAATGCTTGCAATCCATTTTCCATAGAAACCACATAATAATTGCACAATCAAACTCCCTAATCCATGCTGGAAAATTCTCAATTTATTGTTTGTGACTTATGCGGGGCATAGAAATGATGCTTACAAATTAGACCTTGTTTGAATTAGACCTTTCATTTACAAACCTTCAACCTTCAAATTTTATTTACCAGGCTACAACCTTAGTTTTGGCATATGATTTTGTGCCTTCAGTATGATATCTAGATGGGTCATTCATTATATACGATGTTAAAATCAACTTTTAAGTAAATTTCATGATATGATTATGTCGTGTATTTGGGCGATTTTGCCAATTAATTTTTCATAAACTGAAGAAAATGGAACTGGCTGTTGATTTCTTCTTGCTATAAAAAAAAAAGAAAAAACTATTGCTTCTCTCTTTACCTCATGCTCTATTTTTCTTCATTTTTATGGAAATCTCTCTTTCAATCTCTTTGGGTACACTTTTAGGATTTTTTGTTTGTGCCGAAAAAGTTGTGCTTCCATTTTGTCCCTTTATTATTGGATGAGGAGAATGAAAATTGGTAAATAAATATGGAGCATTAGAGAGCAAAAAATAATAGAATGTTATTATTATTTTTTTTGTACAACAAAATGTTATATTTTGATTATGCTAAATATGCAATATAGGAATGATTTTTGGAAAATTTAGGATGTTTGAAAAGACGTGTAATTATAATTTAATAACGAACCATTAATATAAAAGATGACTAAATCATTATACTCAATTACCATATTTTTAAATTTAATATGATTATAATAGGCCAGAATTATACCTTATAATTACACATTCATTCATATCACATAAATATTTAGATTCTCATTTTCAACCTATACCGATTTGTTAATTATTATCACTTAATCCAATTATCATTTCATATTTAACAAATAATGTCAATAAGATGGTTATTAACAATTTTTCACTGAAAACATTTGAATTATATACATCTCATTAAAGATTGTATGGACTAATGGTAAATCAATGATATCAACCTGTTACTTATTGTTTTGTTTGATGTGTTGACTTTGGAAATGAGACTATTCTGTGTTATTATAAGATTGTAAAAATAGGGATAACAAGCTTATGTCTAGGATGTTCTCATCTATACGAAGCCCGTATTCACCAGCTCCGTCCTTATAGGCAACAAGCCTAATATTCATCAGTCTCATTTTCACGAGTACCATCTGTATTTATCCCCTTTTTCCGGACAACAGAAGTCCGATATTCACCGGCCTCATTTTAGGCACAATAGAAGCTTGGTATTCACCAGCTTCGTTTTCACGAGCACCATCTGGTATTCACCGTCGTTTTAAGGGCACAATAGAAGCCCTGGTATTCATCATCCTCGTTTCATGAGCACTATCCGTATTTAGGCCTCATTTTCATGGGAACCACAGAAGCCCAATATTCATTGGCCTCATTTTCACGATCGTCCTATTCACCGGCCCTTTTTACGTGCACAATGGAAACTTGGTATTCATTGGCCTTATTTTCACAATCAATGAAGCCTGTATTTAAAGCCTAGTATATATATCTAAAGCCCAGGATTCACTAACAACTATAAAGCATGGTATTCATTAACACCAAGTCTCATACTCACAAACAACCAAACCCGGTATTCACTAGCACTATTTGAAGACCTGTATTCACTGCATTATTAAAGCTCATATTCATTGGCACTATATGAAGACCCAACTCTAATCGAGCAATGACAATCTCGGCTTGTTGGAAGACCTTGGTTCAGATTAGGTAAAACAATTCTTGATATGAAAATTAAACCAGTAACCAACTCAAAAATCGTAGAAGAGGATTCCACTTCATTCATCTCTGACAAATCATTTAAGGAGATTTTGACCTACCACATCATATATCTGAGCAACACAAAATAAGTGCTCATGGATACTTTCACATGAAGTGTACACAAGGCAAGGAATAGTTGAATGACGATAGACACTTGACCTTTGCTAGAAGATCAACTTTACTGGAAAAAAAGAAAGAAAAAAAAAATGAAACCCAACTCTCGTGAAGGATCTAGAAAGCATAGCCCTATAGCAACTAAGCTCAAAACTCAACCACACTTAAAGAATCACATGTTAGAATGAATTTCTTCCTAATCATTTGAGCTCCACAACATAGAGCCTAGACTCCTATTCAAACATGCACAAACTTATCCCGCTTATCAAGCCTCATTCTTACCTATGAAACTTGGCCCTGTCGCACACCTCATTCTCATGAACATTGAAGACATTTCTCACTAATCATGAATCGTAGAGCCAACATTCTCCCAAATCCTAACAATGAGGTTGGTACCAAATTCAACATTGAGCCCAACAACTTGAATACTGAGTAGTGCTAGGCCATAGTGGTATTAAGAAGTATTACTCAACTTCTAATACCCATCATCATTCAAGACTAGCATCGATACCTCATTGACGACCAATGACACCAACAATTAAAGCTCATTGTCAATATCAACAAATAGTTAGAGCTTAGATAATCTAACAACACATAAGTTCTGACCAACCTAGTAGCATTCGAGCATGACCAAACTAGGCAAAACCTTAGGCTAATACACCAAGTCCAACGACCTCACCAAGAAGACAGGACATTTGGTCTTGAAGCATACCCATTGCCTTTTCCAAAATGGATATTTAGGACTCCCTTATATGTCCTTTCGCTCTTAACAAAGCTTAGGACTAAAGGGCTATATTTGTGTGCAATAGCGAAGATGATCAACTTCAATTTTTTCCTCTTTAGCCTCCCTACACACTTGATTTCGAGGCGGAGGGCTTGTGGACTGGCTAGGGCAATTGACCTTGATTTTTGACTGTATAGCCTCTTTGCTCTTTAATTAAGCTTGAACTGGAGGGCTTGTGGATAAGTCGCACTAGTAGGCCTATACCTTAAAATCTTTGGCCTTCATGGTTGAGTCTCTTCAACCTACTTACTTCAAGCTGGGGGCTTGTGTACCAGCTTCTTCTAGATCGACTTACATCCTCATGCGGATTGACCCTCAAACACTCCCTCACCTAGCCCAATGGGCACTAATCTCATTAATGCCTTGTGAGCCCCTCTCATTAATGCATGACTAGTATATATATATATATATATATATATACACAGATATACATATATGCCCCTCTGTAGGAGGGGCATCTCATTCTCTAGTCAAACACTTCGTCACTCTTACCTCAAGCGAGATAGCAACAGGAATCAAGCTTTGCATTTAACAAAGTGAAAATTCAATGCTATAAGGGGAGGCTATTGTAAGTTAGACAATAAATGAGAGTTGTGTTGCATTTGCACAAATCTCGAGAAGTTGAATATAATTTGCCTTTAAAGAGAAATTTATTTCAAGCGTGACAACTAACAACTTAATAATTAGTTTTTATATAATATCAGATGTTAAAAATAATAGAATTATTTTTAAATTAAATATATTTTAATTAACATTTTGATGTATTTGGGTTGTACAAAAAATTTACACCCAATCTCAACGTTCATGACTTTATATAAAAAATATTTATTTTGCCTTAAAAATATTTAGGAAACACTTTTGCATGATACCACATCAAAATTAAATTGATAAATTATATAAAAAAATTTCTTCTTAAAACAAATTATAACTATAATGTATACTAATAAATTAAGTTATGTTAAATATAATTTTAATTAGAGAATCTATAAATATTTAAATGGTTGTATATGTCTTTAAATCCTTTTAAATGATAATAAGGAGTTGATATTTTACTTTTACATGTTTAAATTATTAATAAATATAGCATTTAATTTCTATACACTAATAGTGTAAAACTCTTTTATATTGTCATCCAATTATGCATTGCCACATTAGTGAAAATAGTTAAGTTGTAACGCCTAGTGACGAGGGCAGAGAATATCGCCCTGAAAGAAGTCACGGACAAGGAGCACTTCAGGTTTTAAGAGAGGTACATAATGAACCGACTACACACCAGAATTAGAGGTATCCTAAGACTCTATAGGTATGAGATTATACAATTGAGGATGACTTATATGAATTGATTGGTACTACCTATACTATCAAGATGTATCTTCTTTTGATAGTCCATCATTAAATAACTTCACGGTTAAGCGTGTTGACTTGAAGCAATTTTGGGATGGGTGACCTCTTAGAAAGTTTTCCTAGGGAGTATGTGAGTGACAAAGCTAAAAGAACCGTGTTGGTTTGTGAATCGTCAATCCATAATGCAGTATGAGATGTTACATAAGTCTTATATCAATTATTTAAGAAATCATACAAATGAGATGATTTGATTGAATAATATTGTAAAATTCTTTTACGTTATCAATACATAAAAATTAAACTCATAAATATATTTATTATTTTATTTTAAAAATAATCTTATCTTAAAGAAATGAAATCTGGACAACAAATGAAAAAAACCCTTTACAACAATAATAATAAAGAATATCATAATATATAGTTTATATAATACATAAATAAAGTTAAGTGTTGGGAGCATAAAGAAAAGGCAAGGATAAGTTGTTTTAATTGTTTTAAAATTTGAAGATAAATACAAGAAATAGGAAATTAAAAAAAAGAAATAAAGACAGGAGACCTTGGCGGAAACATCCGTGGGAAGACTTGCCAAATCCAACAACCTTTCCCTTATAATAATAATAATGAAAAAGGGATTTCCCAAAGAGAAAAAAGGAAAACAAAAAGTAAAAAAAAATCACACACTCACTCAGTCATCCCTTCTCTCGTTCTCTTTTCTCTCGCAGTTGCCTTCCGCGGGCGCATAAATACCTGCCGTTTCAGAGTTCCAAGATTGACAACCGAAGCTAAATCCTTCTTTTCCTGTCTAAGTCTTTCTATACATTCAATGGTGGATGGTAAGCCTCCGCCCGTCAGTCCCTGACCAGTGAGTCACGGTTCCGAGTTCCCCCAAGGACTTCGTCTCTTCCAAAGAAAAATTAATTTTTTTCTCCTCGTTTCTCTCTGTTTTATGTTCTTTGATCTTTCTTCTAGTTTTTTTTATTATTCGATTATAATGATGTATATATTTTTTGTTTTGGTTTGTTCTATACTATTTCTTGGCTAATTTATGATAAATTCCTTAATTTATCTTCTTGGCTTTGTTGAATTGCTCTTGCTGTTGGAGAGGTTTAGGTATTTATTTATTTATTTTTATATATAAAGAGGTTGTTTTAAAGTTTGGATGATTGTGTGAAATTTTATTGGAAGTTTGATGTCCGCTTAGAAAATGTTTAAAAGAATCAAGCAAGAGGAGTGGTGGTGTATTGGTGTGGCGGGCATAGAAGTTAGGATGATAGTAGAGATGTCAAACGTCTGGCCTACCCTCCAAAAGCCCGTTAAAACGGGCCCGCTAATAAATGGGCTGAAAATTAGAACATTTTAAGGTAGGTTGGCTGTTTATGGGCTAGTCCGCCAAAAAATAAAAAAAAATTCAAAAAAATATTTTTTAATGTTTTGATGAATTTTTTTAAAAATATTTTAAAAAATACTTTTTATTTATATATACCCAATTTTTCAAAATCCATAACAATTATGCACTAACTTTGACTAAAAGATATTATTGTTAATAATGTTATTTGTGAGTTATGACATTGTTTTATTTTTAAATTTTAAATTACTTGAGCTGGTACTGGATTGGTTAGTGTACATATTTTTTATTTTTTCCTTTTTTGGGTAATATGTTTCTTACTTTTTTACCAATAAATTATGAATTTTCTTTAAAAAAATACATAAGACTTGGCCGGAGGCCAAACCCGTCCCAACCCACCTAAACCCGAGTTAAGCAAGGGGTTAGGCGGTTGAAATTTTTGCGGGTTCACAACTTCAACCTAACCCGCTAAAATGGTGGGTTTGGCGGACCAACCGAGACTTAACCCGTTTTACATCTTTAGATGAGAGAGACGACCACTGAGTGAGGTCAGGGAGAGTTTGCCGAGTTTGCCTTGTTCGAAGGAAGAGGGAGAGAGTGATAGAGATTTAGGATGTTGGGGGGGACCGGGATTGATTGAGCATAGGTTTTGTTTTTATAATTTTTTTCATGCTTCAACCTACCATATTCCTTTCAGTATGTGTATGCACACTAGTAATCACCCATTCTATACTATGTGTCGCATATGTGTGTCGCAACCATGCGTTAACATAACATTTCCTTTCTTTTTTTCTTAACAAGCTTCTACATGAAATTATGGTAAGAAGAGAAATGATATGTTGATGCACGGCTTCAACGCACATATGCGATGCACACGATACTTGCAAGGAGCCTCTATTGTAAACATGCGGCAGGGAGGCCACAGTGGAGTAAGCTATGAAAAAGAAATTTCAAAAAAGAGGAAAAGCACCGCGTGCGTGAAGGCGCAAAGGAAAAGAGAAGGGAAAAATCAAAGAAATAGCTCTCAGCTTCAGCTTCTCTCACACTCACTTGTTCATCCACCACATGCAACACAAGCTACCACAATGGAAGCGGGTCAGGAAGCTCCTGACGGAAGCAGTGGGTCTTTGTGACGGAAGTAGTGGGTCTCGATGGAGCCACCACGAGTTCGCAACGGAGGTAGGCGAGTTTGCACGCGCACCGCAAGTTCGTGAAATCTTCCACATCAACCGCAAGTTTGTGACGTCGTCGCCTCCACCATGGAGCCTTATCCCCTATGTATCCTTAACCAAATTTTTATATGTACCCTTACTCTTACTTATTTGGTCAGACAAATCATGTAACTTTGACTTTGATTAAAAATAACAATAATTCTACCAACAGTGAAAGGAAAAAATGGTTTTATGCTTGTGATGCTTATCTAGGTAACTTGTTGGCACTAGAGCTTTAGAACTTCATCGTTTATTTTCTGCATTGAGTTCAAAGAAGAAGGACAGATATGTTCTTATCGATGGGCCATTTGTTCAAAGAAGAATGGAATTTCACAGTTTCCATTAGCTCTTTTACCTTTTCTGTTGCTCTTGATAGGCCATTTGTGCTCATTGTTGAGTTTCTTGCTTTGTGGATAGGGTGGATTATGTTTTTGATTTTGTTCTGCTTTTAGCTTTGAGAATTTTGCTTGGTGTGTGGCTTCTTGATTACTACTAGACTATTGTAATTAATGAGATAATTTGCACAGAAATTCCATTTGGTGAAGCATTCCGTGGAGGTTTTGAAGGTCAATTGATCAAGCATAATGTGCCTTGTGGACTTGTGTTGATATTTCTGAAATTTGCCTAACTATAAAACCACATTTTGCTTTGATGTCAACTCCATGAAACTATACTTTGGTTGTTTTGTGCTCAACTCAATATGCAATATGTGTAAATCATCTAAGACTATAAACAATAAATGTAGCTAGGGTATATAATGGTTGTTGTGCTATTGAATAGTATAAAATTTATTCTTTGAAAATTTGAATGTATTTCATGACCAGCTGTCCCTTTGTGAAACTTCTGATTTCTTTACTAAGAAATGTTATGTTACGCACAGTTACGACGCACATAGCGACGCATACGGATCTAAATGGGTGATTACTAGTGTGCATACACATACTGAAGGGAATATGGTAGGTTGAAGCATGAAAAAATTAAAAAAAACAAAACCCATGCTCAATGAATCCCAGTCCCCCTACCCCCAAACTCTCTCCCTCTTCCTTTGAACAAGGTGAACTCGGCAAACTTTCTCCTTGACCTCACTCAACGGTTGTCTCTCTCATCTGAACCTGATAAGCCCGCCATGCCAACACACCACCACTCCCTCTTGCCATCGAGACCTGAACTCTCTCACCCACGAACTCTCTCCCTAACTCTATAAATCTCACGCATTGGTCTTCTTCACCGTAGCATAGCTGGCCACATCGCACCATCACATCCTCTTCCTTGGAACCTGAGTCCCCACTTATCGTCATTCTTCTTTCACCCTATCTAGATAGTATCCACTCATCGCACCAGGACGACATCCACCATCCTCCAACAACAACAACATTCTTGAGATAGCATGGGAGCCACCATGAGGCCTTGACATCCTACGCCTCCATAGCGCGGCGCCTCCTCTTCCCGTCACCTCTACAAGTTAAAGGTTTATCATAGTATCCCTTTTTTGGGTTCAATGGCTAGGGTTTGAGTCTTTGGAAATTGATTGGTAGTTATTGTTCGTTTTGATGATTTTCATTTTAAGGGTTAGATACTTGATTTTAATTGAATGATTTTAATTGATGTTCTTATTCTAACCCATGCCTCTCGCATGCAAAGCGAGCGCTCTACCATTTGAGATACATCCCCATGTTGGAGCCACGCCTAATTTTAGTCATTTTTCTAGAATTTCCTTAAAGTTTGCTGCTTAGAAAGTAAATGTAGAGTTGCAATATAAACACACAAACAAATTCCTCTATGATAAAACTTAAAAATTCATTACCTCTTTCTGAATGTGTTTATCAATGTCTTTTTTCAAATTTTTAATTGCCTCCTCTGGTATGGCCTATGGAAAGATGGGTTATACATGTTCATTCTTATGGAAAATTTTTTGATATAAAAAGTAAAATAGACAACATAAATCTCAGGTGAGTTTTAAAGTAAATTATCACTTTCTGAATATGCACATCATATTTTTCTTTCAATTTTCATATTGTATCTTGTGACATGGACTTAAAGATAGGCTACATGTTGAGAGAAATAGCATAAATGCAAGATAAACATCAAAAATAAAAAAGGCAAACATATGAATATATTACCTTTTTCCACAAGTGCATATCAATTTCTTCTCTTAATTTTCTAATTATATCTTCTAACATGGCCTGTGAGAATGATATTCTCTTCATGTCATAAAACATTGAAACCTAAGGGCTCAATCAAATGACAGATATATATCTAGATAAAAAAAATATTACCTCTTTCTGTATGCATAGCATGTTCTTCTCTCAATTTTCTGATAGTCTCTTTTGATAGAAACTGGGGAAAAATGGACCATGTGTTAAAAAGAAATTGTAAAATAAGTATTTAGCAGAGAATGGATGTCTCTAAGATAAACTTTGAAATATACTACCTCTTTTTGCATATGGATGTCATTTTTTTCCATCAATTTTTTATTGTCTTTTCCGTTATGGCTTGTGGAATGATGGGTTGTATGTCTCTTCCCTTTAGTTACTGATAAATGCTCCATCTATCATAAATGGTAGTTTTTGATAAAAGTGCTCACTAGGACTTTTTTGACTAAGTTTCATGGCTAATTTGTCTATGATTTTATTGTGAACATAAAAGTGCTTGCTAGGACTTTATTTGAGCTAAAATGATTTTGGTATAGTTGTTTATAAATATATCCTGAATGTGAATAATATCAATTTATAGGTGAACCAAATGGGGCGAAGGAAAACAAATACTAGAAGCCATTTAGGTATGTCATGTTTGATTAATTTTTTATTTATATTTTTAATGTTGCCAAGTTAAGAACACACGAACATATTTTTGTAATTGAATTTTACTGATCATGTATTCTAACCTTGGAGATCTTTTCAATTAGAGAGACATCTAACCTTCGACTTTGTTCCAAGACATGTTGAGGATGGTGAGAGTAGTCAATACACATAGAATAGATGCAATATAATATTTTGTATTTGTAAAATAAATTCTGCTCATGTAAGATTGGTTGCTCAGATAATGAAAAAAGTCATAGTACGGAAGAGTTAAGTGATATTCATTGTGTCTATTGAATATGTGGATAAATGCAAAAGGAAGTACATTAACAAGAATAAGAGTGAGGTATGCGTTCAAAAATAATTTAGAATTTAGTTGTTATGTTACTTATGTGCTTTTCTTTTGGTTAAGTGAGAAGATCAAACAATATGAGAATCTTGGTTCTAAAGTTTGAAAAGGGCCCACAAGTTCAAGGTGGAGAGGTAAACATGTAATTTTTGTTGACTATAATCTTGTATTGATTTTATTTTTATTCTATTTTGTCTATATGAGGTTATAGGACTTGAATGTATTCATTTTTAATTTCTGTGAAATGCAGGCTAAATTGGCACTAGGTGTTCACCATTGTGCAAGAGTTTGACAAAAGATCAAATTGAAGTTGTCAAATCTATGGGTTCCTCAATATTTCATATTTAAGATTCCTTGAAGGAAATTGTGTTGTGAGCTAGTCAATGCTGAGACCTAAGTAGGATGTGCATGTTTATAAGGGTGAAGTGATTCGGATTAGCCATGATGACATTGGTGTGGTTTGATCCAGGTTATGGGTATTTTAACCTTCATACTGTACATATTTAATTCAAACTATGTAGAAAGTTTTGCTCATTGTTGAAGTGAGATTTAGGATATGGAAAAATTTCTGGAAAGTCAATAGTTGCAAATGAATCTAACTTATGTCAATTTTGAATGTTGTAACCTTCCTAACAACTATTCATCATATTACAAAACCTGTGTGATCCTTTCAAGAGTCTAACAAACGTCACATGGCCATATTAAGGCATTTTTGCTAACGACTTGTGCTAAGTGGGAAAACTGTTATTTAATATGGCAATGTGACGTTTGCTTCAGACTTTTGAAAGGATCACACCAGGTTTTGTAATATGATGAATACTTGTTGGAAAGGTTACAACATTCAAAATTGACATAAGTTAGGTTCATTTGCACTATTCACTTTCTAGAAATTTTTCCCACACCTAAATACCACTTCAAGAATGCAAAACTTTCTATGAATTAAATATGTATATATGAAGGTTAAATACCTATAGATCAAACACCACACCAATGTCATCATGGCTAATCCTTTATAAACATGCACATCCTACTTAGGTCTATAGCATTGACTAGCTCACAACACAATTTCCTTTAGGAATCTTAAATATGAAATATTGAACCAACCCCATAGATTTGACAATTTTAATTTGATTTGTTGTCAAACTATTGCACAATCAATTCACAAGTTGGTGAACAAATTGCAGCCTGCATTCATAGAAATTAAAATGAATGCATTCAGTCCTATAACTTCAATGGACAAAATAGAATAAAAATAAAATCAATATCGAGATTATAGTCAACAAAAATTGCATGTTTACCCTTTCACCTTGAACTTGTAGGCCTTTCTTCTTAGTTTTAGAACCAAGATTTCATGCTGTGGTCTTCTCACCAAAAGAAAAGCACATAAGTAACATAACAACTAAATTCTAAATTATTTTATTGAACGCATACCTTACTCTTATTCTTGTTAATGTACTTCCTTTTGCGTTTATCCACATGTTCAGGAAAATAAATGAATATCACTTAACTCTTCCGTACTATGACTTCTTTATTGTAGCAACCAATCTTGCATGAGCAAATTTATTTACTAATACAAAAGATTATATTTCATCTATTTTATGTGTATTGACTACTCTCACCATCCTCAACATGTCTTGGAACAAAGTCAGGGTAGATGTCTTTGTCAATTGAAAAGATCTCCAAGGTTAGAATACATGATAAGTAAAATTCAATTACAAAAATATATTCTTGTGTTCTTAACTTTGGCAACATTAAAAATATAAATAAAAAATTAATCAAACATGACATTCCTCTTAATGAGCTTCAGTATTTGCTTTCCTTCGCCCCATTTGATTCACCTATAAATTGATATTATTCACATTCAGGATACATTTACAAACAACTTACAAAATCATTTTAGCTCAAATAAAGAGTCCTAGCAAGCATTTTTATGTTCACAATAAAATCATAGACAAATTAGCCATGAAACTTAAAAAAAAGTCCTAGTTAGCACTTGTATCAGAAACTACCATTTATGATGGATGGAGCATTGGGATTTTCATAAGGAAGGTGAAAAAGGTTTTTTAGGTAGTACTACAACAAACTTTAGTCTAAAGGCAAATACTCATTTTACGAATTGAAAGAAATAATCAAGATCAACGAAACAAGCTTGCTTCAAGGTAATCAAATGCGCCTCCCTCTGTTTTGGTAATTTTGGTATCCACCAATTCCCAATGAACCAAATTTTATTTGTAATTTTGGTAAGCCAAGAAATGATGACTAAAGGGAAGAGACATATAGCCCATCATTCCACAAGCCATAACGGAAGAGACAATTAGAAATTGATGGAAAAAAATGACATCCATATGCAAAAAGAGGTGGTATATTCAAAGTTCATCTTAGTGACATCCATTCTCTACTAAATGTTTATTTTACAATTTCTTTTTAATACATATGGTCCATTTTTCCCATTTGCATCAGAAGTGACTATCAGAAAATTGAAAGAAGAACATGCTATGCATAAACAAAGAGGTAATATTTTGTCCAGATATATATATATATATATATATATATATATATATATATATATATATATATATATATATATATCTGTCCTTTGGTTGAGCCCTTAGGTTTCAATGTTTTATGACATGAAGAGAATATCATGCCACAGGCCATGTCAGAAGATATAATCAGAAAATTAAAGAAAAAATTAATATGCACTTGTGGAAAGAGGTAATATATTCATATGTTTGCCTTTTTTATTTTTGATGTTTATCTTGCATTTGTGCTATTTCTCTTAATATGTAGCCTATCTTTAATTCCATGTTAGAAGATACAATATGAAAATTGAAAGAAAAATATGATATGCATATTCAAAGAGGTAATTTACTTTACAACTCACTAGAGATTTATGTTGTTTATTTTACTATTTACATCAGAAATTTTTCCATAAGAATGAACATGTGTAACCCATCTTTCCATAGGCCATACAGAGGAGGCAATTAAAAATTTGAAAGAAGACATTGATAAACACATTCAGAAAGAGGTAATGAATTTTTAAGTTTTATCATAGAGGAATTTGTTTATGTGTTTATATTGCAGCTGTACATTTACTTTCTCAATGAGCAAACTTTAAGGAAATTCTAGAAACATGACTAAAATTAGGCTTGGCTCCAACCTGGGGATGTACCTCAAATGTAGAGCGCTCGCTTGCATGCGAGAGGCAAAGGGTTTAGAATAAGAACATCAATTAAAATCAAGTATCAAACCCTTAAAATGAAAACCATCAAAACAGAACAATAACTACCAATCAATTTCCAACAACTCAAACCCTAGCCATTGAAGCAAAGGGATAATATGACAAACCTTTAACTTGTAGAGAGTTGTGAGGAAGAGGAGGAGGCGCCTATGGAGGCAGAGGATGTCACGGCCTCGCGATGGCTCTCTTGCTATCTCAGGAATGTTGTTGTTGTTGATGAGGATGATGGATGCCGTCTACTGGTGCGATAAGTGGATGCCATCTCAGATAGGTGAAAGAATAATGATGATGGGGGACTGCAGGGTTCCAAGGAAGAGGGTGTGATGGTGCGGCGTGGCCGGCTATGCTACCTGAAGAAGACCGATGCGTGAGATTTATGGAGTTGGGGGAGAGAGTTTGGAGGTCTCGATGGCAAGAGGGAGTGATGGTGTGTTGGCGTGGCGGGCTTAGCCGTTAGGATGAGAGAAGACAACCGTTGAGTGAGGTCAGGGAGAGAGTTTGCCGAGTTCACCTTGTTCGAAGGAAGAGGGAGAGAGTGACAGGGATTTAGGATGTTGGAGGTGGGGTTTGGGGGGGGGGGAACCGGGATTTATTGAGCGCGGGTTTTGTTTTCTTTAATTTTTTTCATGCTTCAGCCTACCATATTCCCTTCAATATGTGTATACACACTAGTAATCACCCATTCCGTACCGTATGCGTCGCATATGTGCGTCACAACCGTGCTTAACATAACATTTCTCTAAACCAAAATATATAATATTTGAAAAACAATGTATATAATGTTGTTACACTTTTTACATATGTTTTACACATCCATTTAATTTTGCATAGTGACATCACCAGAAGTATTTAGCTCTCACAGCCACTATCTCACATTTGTTAGCATATCAATCAAAGATAGATCTTTTACACTGTTTTATCAAAATTAATCTCTTAAAAAAAGTGGTGTTTTCACTGGGGGCATGATTTGAAGATAAGTTTCTTATGGAATTACAAGAAGACATGAAGAAAATTAGAGTGCGATGAATGCTAAACTAAGCGAATGTTTACGAAAAGAGTTGTCATAGTGAATGGCATGGCAATTAGTTATGAGTTATGAAGACACGTTGCGTTTAACGCTTCATTTACTGGAATTGACTAGTTGAATGGCCCTTCATTTGCAAGTGACAGAGGAATAGCAAACTACTTTGCAGAACCTTCTATACATGGGACATTAGTTACTTATTCATGAATGATCTGTGCTTAAACTCAACCCAGATCAGGTTCAGATTGGGTTAATTAGTGACATGCGTAGAGTAGAAGAAATGTCCAAGTTCTGTCCAAATATAGTATTGTTTGTAGAATGCCATTTTTTTTAACAACTGAATTATACATCAATGCTTTTTTAATGACAGAATGGGCTATCATTGGATGAGAATAGCTGTAGACATGCTGTGAAGCTGTTTGGAGAAACCAAACATATCCTACTGACAAATTTCTCATCAATTGGGAATGGAACGGTATGCATGCACATTATCATCATCTAGCATAATGTATAACTTGTTCTGGAAGTCTCCATTTAAATTCGTGAAGCTGTACACCATTTCTTTTTCTTTTTTCAGTCTGAAGAAGCAGAACGATATTGGTTTTCTTTTGTTTTATACTCTGCTAAGAGATTGGTTGGTAAAAATATGGAGAACAAGAAGTCAGATAACCATGGGCTTACCTTGTGCCGGATATTGAGAGCAGCAAAGCTTAAGTATTTTACTGCATTTTTCTAGTTCATTAGTTTGTATTATTTTCTATTATTTACTGTTTTCATTTATCTTGTGTTAAACAGCATTGCGGAATTTTTCAAGGAACTTCCTCTGTCTCTTATTAAGGCTGGTCCGATTTTAAGTAATTTGTATGGCATGGATTGGGAAAACAGGCTTGAGGTAATGACTAAGCAGAGAATCATGATTGCACGTTTGCAATGTTTTTGTTCAACAGTGTGGATGTGACTTTGTGTAGTGGCCTCTCCTTTAATCCTTGGGGTGTGTTTGGTTAGGTGGTGAATGGATGGAACTTTTCATAGATGAGTTCCATGTGTGATTTACACATGGAACTCATCTATGAAAATTTCCTCCTCAATTTTACTCCTCAACCAAACACACCCTTAGGGATAGTTTTCTCTTGATCCATTCTTTATGTTGCTTAGTTTTCTCTTATCCATTCTTTATGTTGCTTTTTCTTTTGTCTATACCAGGCGAAGGAGTTACATGCTAGTGCTATGCAACTATATAGTCTTCGCAAGTGAGTGTGCTGCTATAGACATCCTTTTTCTTCAATTAATTTCCTGACTAACTGATATATTTCTAATAATTTTGTCATATTATATAAGTTTCTATTATTAACTATGCACATTGCATATTTACCTATTCTATTACAAAGTCATACCTTGTTTGGTGTTAAACATCCTGAACTCTTGCGGTTGTATTACTTTCCTGAATCTATAGCTATCTAGGTTTCTTGAATGGTCTTCTCTGTTGTACCTTCAATCTCACATTCCTTTTCTAAGGTAGTTGTTGAAGAGTGTTGGTAGCACAGGTTATATTGCCTAATGCGTTGCACTGATTTGTTGATATTTCATTTATTATTTTGTGGTGATACTGAAATCTTAAATAAGATATATTTTCTTAAAAAGAAATCTTAAATGAGATATAGTGCCTTTGATCATAATGTGCACTTGGTAGGGATTGTGTAATTTATCTGGCACAAGCTTTATGAGGTGGTAATGTACTCGTCAATGTATGATATATAAACATGTGCAGCGCAAAATGCCTACAAAACATCACATTTCTAATATTTGATATTTCTAGGTAGTATAAACGTGTATTTGGAGAGTTCTTCACAGAAAATGATGCAAATGTTGAAAAGAACACAGATGGTACTGTTAATGTATCAGAGTTCAATCGCTTTGGATGGTTACTTTTCATGGCACTTCGTGTACATGCTTACAGTTGTTTCAACAACTTAGTGTCTTGTACCAATGGTTTAGTTTCCATCTTGGTTAAGTTAGATTTATATAAATATTCTATCATTGGTAACATTTTCACGAAGACATTTCATTTGTTTTTTTTCATTAATTTTAGCATCGAATATTCTACATAGAATTGTTGGAAAAAAACCATGTTATATTGATATTTTGTTGTAAAATATTTGTTTGATTGACTTTCATCATATGATCATTATAAACATTTGAATCACATTAGTCTGCATCTTATAGATTGTAAAATAATTTCTTATTTTCTTGGTGTATCTGTTGCAGGCCATCTTGATTATTCACGTCCCGGTTCGTTTTAGAAATTTCAATGTTCATGATTCTTCACACTTTGGTAATCCTCTTTGTTCAGTTTTTTTTTCCCTCTTTTGGTTAAATTTTTCTTGTTCTATTTCAAGGGGTGATTGCTTTTCACATGTATGCATGTATATTTTAGTGGACTCAGACTCAGTTCCTTCTAGTCTATTTTGGAGGTAGGCATGAATATTGACTCATTTCTCCTTTTCCATTTCTGTTCTAATTCATTCTTTTGAAATACCTTTTAGTAAAGAAAAGCAGCAAAGGTGTGGACCTCATTGCATGACTTTGCAACAGTTATAGCTCTTCAGAAGAGGAGTTGAGGAAAACAATGGAGTATGTCAATAATTTAATTGCTGACTTATTGAAGAAGAAGCCCCTCTCAGCCTCTGAATGTGATATTGAAAACCTTGAGAATTTTGATAGAGGTTCATTTAATAACTGGCCCGTGTCATTGATTATTTATGCATCAAGACTAACGTATTTAACTGATGTTTATGTTCATTTGCGGATGGTTTGATCTGTTTTATAGGTATGATGGAGGAAGCATCTCTGCCATCCAGTTTAAATATCTTAGAGAAATATTATGTTTACACAATTTGTAGCAAGGGTGAAGTTGATGAGAGGTTCTTCATTAATCAGGAAGACAGCTTGTTAGCTACAGGAAGCTCGTCTGTAGGCGCTGTTTCAGAATGTAGTGTCAAGGTGTGTTTAGCCAAAAAAAAATTTGTTCTAAAATATAGTTATGTTTTGTGTAAGTATATGTATGCCTAAAATTTATCTTATTGTCTTCCATTTTAGAGGAAATTTGATTTGTTGGCATCACCTGCAAAAATTACAAGTCCACTCTCTCCCAACCAGGGTCCTACATCTAATGCTAATGGCATTTTGTGTAGTCCAAATTCAAAGGTGGAAGCCACCCCTGTAAGCAAAGCAATGGCTACTGCAAAGTGGCTTCGTAATGTCATTTCTCCACTTCCATCAAAGCCCTCACAAGAGCTGGAGAGATTTCTGACATCATGTGATAGGGATGTTACAAGCGATGTGGTGCGCAGGGCACAGATTATATTGCAGATTATATTTCCTAGTAGTCCTCTGGGAGAACAATGTGTAACTGGAAGTCAGAACAGTGCAAACCTCATGGACAATGTCTGGGCAGAAAAGCGAAGACTGGAAGCTCTCAAGTTATATTATAGGGTATTGGAAGCAATGTGTAGAGCAGAAGCCCAAATGCTGCATACAACTAATTTAACACCAATACTCACTAATGAGAAGTTCCATTGGTGTATGCTTGCATGCTCTGCAGAACTAGTCCTTGCTACTCACAAGACTGTAACAATGTTGTTCCCTGCAGTACTGCAGAAGACTGGAATTACAGCTTTTGATCTTAGCAAGGTCATAGAGAGTTTCATTAGACATGAGGAATCTCTCCCAAGAGAATTGAGGAGACACCTGAATTCATTGGAAGAACGTCTTTTGGAGAGCATGGTGTGGGAAAAGGGTTCCTCATTGTATAATTCGTTGACTGTCGCTAGGCCTTTCCTTTCTGCAGAAATAGATCGTCTTGGACTGTTAGCTGAACCATTGCCATCATTGGATGAAATTGCAATGCGTGTCAACTTCCCTCATAGAGGGTTGCCTCCTGTGCCTTCCTTGCAGAAGCATGAAACTACGCCAGGTAGTGTTTCCCTTGTTTTTGTTTGAGGATTTCGTTATGTTTGCTCAGTTTTCATATAATTATTAACTTGTGAGACCTTAGAATGGCTTTCAGGGTTATCTATAATGATGCAAAAAATTGTTCCCCCTCTCCCCCTATTTCTCAAAGCATACATATTTTACAATCTAAGTAACATATTCATCAACCAATTTATTTCAGCTCAGAATTGGGATATCAGATCTCCAAAGCCACTATGCACAGAATACCGAAGTTCCTTAGTGGAACAAAATTCATTTCCTTCACCAGTGAAAGATGGGCTTCTACCAAAGTCAAAGCTGGCCCCTCCTCCAATGCAGTCAGCTTTTGCCAGGTATAAGTTGGATGAGTCTTGTTTTACCAATGAATATGGATATGGGTCTTCATTTATTTGGCCACTTAATTGTTTACTTCTTTGTAAGCTTTGAATTGAATATTTCTTCCCTGCAGTCCTACAAGACCGAATCCTGGGGGAAACTTGTGCTGAAACTGCAATCAATATCATTTTTGGCAAGGTATTATATCTTAATATACCGTAATACCAATTTACTTGTTAAAAGAAAAAACATATAGAAACTGAGATCAATATCTTTTGGTGGACTGAAGAAGGAAACTTCTTTTGGTTTGTAATTGTCTATTTAACAGTAGAATCTCCAATTTGATTCCCTTAACTTGTTTTCAGGAACTACTGGTTGGGTTTTCCTTTATATTTGGAACTTAAGTTGCCTTTAGTAGGGTCGTTACATCCTCACTTCTGTTTTTGTTTACATGCTGATAGGGTTGCTATTGCAGTTCATGTGTTAAAGGTTTTATGATTTTGTTGCTATACTTTAAGTCTTCATAAGCATTACATCTTTGTGTGCATTTCCTGTGTTTCCTAATTTACTAAGTTGGCAGCAGTCAGAATAAGTGGCATGGTTGAAAGGCTGAAATTATCTCTGCAGATAAGGGAGAATGTATACTGTCTTTTCCAACAAATCCTAAATCAATGGACCTCTCTTCTTCAACCGCCATATTGACCAAATCATTTTATGTTGTTTCTATGGAGTCTCAAAGGTTATTTTCACTTTTAGAACTTGTTAGAGTTAATAATTTGCGGCTCAGTTATTAACTGTTTCTCATTCTATTATGATTTGCAGATTTCTCAACTGAACTTAAATTTCAAGGATATACTATACAAATATAGAAAGCAACCACAATCCAAACCAGAAGTTTTTCGCAGTGTTTTTGTTGATTGGTCATTGGCATGTTGTAATGTAGTATGTAACCAGATTTGACTTAGTTTTTCTGCAAAATTTGACCTTAATCTTAGTTTTATGCAAATTATGATCTTACAAATGATCTTGAAACAGAAAACTGGTCAGGAGCACATTGGCATCATTACGTTTTACAATGAAATATTCATCCCTCTGTCAAGCCTCTACTTGTTGAACTTGGCTCTGGGGGGACCAAGAAAAGTAACCAGATAACTGAAATCAATAGTGGTAGATATGGTAAAATTCTGTTTCCGATATTATTATCTCATACTTGATTAAAACTGCTGTATGCTAACCACAATTCATTGACTCGTATCTTTGTAGGCCGTTTAGCCCAGTGTCCGGGATCTCCTAAAATATCTCCTTTTCCAAACCTTCCCGACATGTCTCCAAAGAAGTATCTACCACACATAATGTATATGTTTCCCCATTAAGATCATCCGAGGTATTTATTCTTTTTGCTTTGTTCTTTGAGCTGTTTTCCCATTCTGTACTATTAGTAAGTGCATCACAGTTAACTGACAGTTCTGGAAGAAGCAGCAGCTAGTGAAGCGCTGTAATTCTTTAACAGTTGTCATGAGTGATATGAGATTTCTCCTAATGTCAAATTTTATTTGTTCAATTTTTTATTTGATTCCCTGGAGGATACTTTGTTTTTGGTTTCTATGTCATTGTCAAAGATATAAATGGTATTATATTGTGAATGTGATGTATTTTGTGTCTAAGAAACTGTTGTTAGGACTTGAGAATCATCAGTTTGGGTGCACCTGAAAATCTGGGGTGAAGAATTCATGGGTGGTTTTTTGCAACTCGTGCATAGTCTTGATTCAAATATGGATGCAAGTTCAAACCTTAATACCACTTCATGTACCCCAATCCACAAAATGATTGGTCTCTGCTTTGCTCCACCTCCACCTCATCTCCCCTAACTTGTAGAAATCCGAAGATGCAGATTCCACTGGGGAATATAAGTCATATCAATTAACTTTACCTTACTGACAATTTGAGGGTTTTGTTTCTACAAGAAACTCATTTTTTGAGTTAAAAAAAGAAATGCCATTTTTTTGGGTTGAAAGAGGTGTTGTTTTATCAGAAAGCTTCAGCTGCATGACTGAAGAAACGTGCTGCGCTGTTATGAAAACAATGAAGTTTGAAAGCATGATATACAGCTTTTCTACAGACTGATGCAATACTACAACCTGTTCTAGCATTATAGAAGGCTTGTGTTGTTTGCCTAGATACGTCTTGTCATTCAATACGTGATGTTTACAATGATTGCACAGCTTCTTCCCTTTTAGGCAGTATCATTTTCCTTGTCTTACAGATACTGATATGGTAGTAACTTTTTCTCACTGCATAACACCAGAAACTAGGTTGAAAAAGAAAATTATTTTTTCGTGTAATATATTCATCCATTATGTACACAGATGGATGCTCTAATGTCAAATAGCTCCAAGAGTTATTATGCCTGCGTTGGAGAGAGTACTTGTGCATACCAGAGTCCTTCCAAAGACCTGACTGCCATCAATAATCGTCTAAATGGGCAAGTGTTTCTTTACATCTTAACTATTGAGGATTCAAATTTATTTATACATATAGGGAAAGAATATGTTATGTTATTAGTCAAAGAGCTAATTGCAAACATTTTAAAGTTTGTGGTGATAATTTACACGGACTCGTTTGCTATATGGGTAAAAATAAGTGAGGAAAGTTTCATAGACGAACTCTTATCTATGAAAAATTCTCCCCATTTTTACTCATATACCAAACACACCCAAAAAGAATAAATGTTCAAGTCGGTTCTACACTCTTTTTCCATATATTTATATTGCCACGGAAGTGATATCCTTATTTGGTCCAAATCTATTTGCAGAACCCGCAAGGTTAGAGTCCCCCTCAATTTTGATGAGGTTGATGTTGGCTTGGTTAGTGACACAATGGTTGCAAGCAGCCTCTATATGCTGAGCGGCAATTGTGCAACCTCGTCAGATGCACCAGTGAAGTCTTAGCAACGCTACTCATGAATCCAATGCCGTGTATATTCTACTTGTCTCCATTCTTAGTACACTACAGTTATGCTACAGAGTTTATAAGGGGGTGTGTGAGCAGATAGATTACAAAATTGTCGCCAGTACCCCCTCTACTTGGGTTTTGAGTTCGAAAATGAAGGTCCCTGATTTGCATTCTGATACAAGTTCGTTTTTGTAGCTTACCTTAATCTTTTTTTTTTTTTCTGTTTATTTAGAATGCTCAAAGTTAAGAAACTTCCACTGAAAATGCTGGAAATGCTACAAGCATGATTGTTTCTCATAACAAATAACTTTAGAGTTTGACAAAATGAGCTTTGATCCCTGATTTGCATTCTGAAGTCCTCATCCTTTGGAGTTTTATTAATTCTCCATTTATATAAATAATTTAAATATTTAGTGATGTATAATAATATATATCAAGAAAATTTTAGCACACATTTATTTTTAGATTCTTATTTGAATTGCATTATGTAGATATTTTAATTTTTTGGATTATATTATACTAGTAGTATTTATTATTATAAATACTTATGTTTCAATTTTAAAATATTTTTTTATAATTTTTCTCTGTTTAGATTCTTTCTATTTTTTTAATAAATCCACAATACCTATTGGGATTCAATGACCCATTATAAGGATATGGATGAAGAAGAGACAAAATTCTAAATAGAAATAAGAGACATGTCTCTGTCCCTAGATACCCATTACTAAGAGAGTTCATTACCCATCTCTAAGCTTATTGATTTGGGTTTAGGCCTTAAATTTGACCTAGTACACTTTTTGGTTAGAGTCATGTTCCTTGACCAAAGTTAAAAATTCCTTTATTATATTTTTTTTATAATAATTAGTGATTAATTATAAGATTTTATGCTTCAATTAATTTATTTTTGATAACTTTATATTATTTTTATAGTAACATGGTTTGTTTTAAAATATGTATATAAAAATATCTCTTGAATTTTATTTTTTATTTGTAAAATTTTATAAAATTACTATATATAATGTCAAAATTCGTATAGGTTATTTAAAAATTGAGTTGGCCAACGTTTACCTCCTTAAATGAGTCTACAATATTCAAAGGGATTAATCATTACATCCGACTGATACCCCAGGAAACAAAAGAAAAAGAAGTCTTATTGACTTGGTTTAACCCAATCATTTATTGGGTCATTATCTGATTGAGTTCAAATTTCAAAAAATGACTTGATCTTAAAATCGAACCGAGTTTGGATTACTCCATATCAGGACCCGTCCTTTATACACCTCTATCCATTGGCATCCATAAATTTTTCAACATAGACTGAAGAAGTGATAAAAAGTATATAACACCTTTTTATCTTCAAGATCATCATATGGAATATCCTAAAAAGAAACAAAACCCCCTTAAAAAGGAAAATTTTTCTTCAAACTAAGGATGCATTTGTTTTAGATTTAAAAAGTGATTATGAAATTGTTGGGGGCAAAATTCCCTAAATGTGTCGAGGTAAATTCGAGAATATTGGAAACCTTTGACTCTTTGAGAGACTTAGAAGGATGTTTGGTAAAAACTTGATCTTTGGGAGCATGTGACTTAATTTCGTTGGCACCTGAGTTCAACAAAGTGAGATGCAAAAGAAAGGCGCCAAAATGGTTATGAAGTTTGAAGGAATATATGATAGTTATCAAAGTTGTAAGCCAAGAAGGTGGTCTTGACCCAAGGCGGGAGCATATATTGACGAATTCAAAATAAATGGTTATTGAGCAATGGATCAAAAAACCTTCAAGGACACCTAACAAATTTGACAGTAGGAGTTAGTTTATAAATATAGCAATAAATCACAATGTTAAAGGGAGTTCAATCTGGAAAAACACTTGTAAATCCACTAATCTCCAAGTCTCAATGATGTCCAAGAGTATATGGGATATCAAGTAAAATCCTCTTAACTTGCCTTTATTTTCTTTTCTTTGTTCTCTTGTAATTTTATTTTCTTCTTTATTGAACATTATGTCTATATACTGTTGATATTTCTTTTAAGTTATTATTTTTACTTCTTTTCTCATCTATCTCTTAATTTCAATTTTTCTTTCTCCTTTTAATTCTTTAATCTTTCATTTATTATTTTGATTCTTTCTTTATTACTTCTTTACACTTTATTACTTATGATGGTAAAGCAAAATATTTGCCTATTGACAAAATAGAAACAAACTATCAAACGTCACTTTGACATAATTTTGAAATCTGATAATTCATAAAAGGAGTTGCTTCTACTCCTCCAATTGAGATTTGTGAAGCAAAGTGGGAATTGTTGATTATTTACTGACAGTAAGAGCTAAAATCCCTATAAAATAGAAATTTAAATTTTTTATATAACTAAAAAGTTAAAAATTGATTTTTTTTTCAAAAACTAATCTTTTTATCTTCTAAAAAAAAGCTAAAAACTAATTTTTTTTAAACACTAATTTTTTAAAAATTATCCAAATGCACAAAAAATAATTTTGAATTAAAAAAGTGAGTTTGAGGCTCTAGAACCCCAAACAAACACAACTTAAATACACACACTATGCACTAGTTATTTTTGAAAAATTAATATAAACAGAGAGTGAGAAAAAAATATTTAATCTTAAAAGCATAAAATATAAAATTATTAAAAAAGTATTTAAAGTCAATTTGGAGAGAAAATCAATTTTATTAAATAGGAAAAATTACCCATTGACTGACTCTAGGCTTTGCTTTAACCATTGAAGCAAAGAAATTATCACTAGTTTCACAGTTTATATAATATATTTGGTTTTGCCAGGACCCCAAAGAAGTCAAATATTTAAACTTAATGGTGAGTCTTTAGTGATGAAAATATAAAAGTTTACTTTCCCAAGACAACTTAAAAACCCAACATATTTTAGGATGTCATAGCATTTATATTATTGCCCAACTACCATTCCACAAAATCCCAAATGACTCTCCAATCGAGTAGTCAGGTTTTTAAGTTGAAGCTCCTTCTCCTTGAGAAGATGGTTAGCTTAACCAGCAATAATCAACATTGCCCATTACTTTTATCTGCATTTGATGAAGCAAAATCCTCACCACCTGGAGGACAACCCCATTGCTGATAAACAAATCACCTCCATTGCTCCTTTTCATACAATTTTAGTTCTTTTTTTTTTTGTTCACATATACAACAAAGATTAGGATCTGATCATAGTAGATCAGAAAGTGCTTTCAGTTAGGCAGCCCATTCAAAGTATTGGCAGCAGGCACCTCTAGTTGCAGTCCAATTTCCACATCCAAAGAAATAGCTCCCCTGCTTTGGCCCTGGCTTCCTGACCATGACCCTACTGCTTTTCACCCCACAATAACAACAAGGGTTATTATACTGAAACATGGGCTTATTCACATCCTTTGCTTTGTGGAGCGAATAAGGAAAAATTACTCAGTTGTTCCTGCGACTGCTGCTTCCACATTAACTTTTGATCCGCATTCTGCCCCATTATGGAACCTGTAATGGAAAATTTATAACCCCTGTGCGTTAGCAGCACCATTAATCGAGCAGTATTTGTGGCATCATCCAGGCCACAATGATGACGGCCCTGCCAGGCCAAGCCTGCCATCTCAACAGCCTCCTTCAGATTGCACCTTGTATCACCAAATACCTCTTGGAAAGGAATCTTTAGGTTAATCCAGCTAACACAATTTAAGTAGCAGATAGACAAGAGTGAGTTGCAAATGAATCAGTGACAAACTTGGAATACATAAATAAGTCATTTTCAAACACTGCAGCACTTACCGGTTAAAAAATAAGGAGGCTTCGATATTTTCTTGAACCGACGCTCTGATTCCAGTGCCACACGACAGTCCCAATTACCCCATGTAACCACTGCAAAGTTGGTGTTCTTTATTCCCTTACTCTCCAGCCATTCATCGTGCCTAAGGAGAGCCTCACTCAATGTGACGCCTTTGTCCACCTGAACCATACAGTGGGGAATTCAATTAACGATCTAAACTCCACAGGCATTAATGAACAGCAGAACAACACAAGTCAGGCATTTTAACTTTTGTATGTAATTTCTAGCAGACTACAAAAAACAACGCAAGAATTGAGAGGACAAACACTGAGACATTGCCTAAATATTACAAAGGGAAAGTTTGCATATCAACTTGACACCATCAAAAATTCCAAGTTTAGCTGCGTAATTTATCAATAAATGAATAAACAAGTAAAAGTTATCCATACATAACATCGTGCATGTTGAGCACTCATTATGTGTTACCTAAGTAGAGCTTCTTCATTTATGCACATAAATTAACACATCATAATTTGTAAATGATTCTTTTGCAATCTTAGGGGACATTAGGTTCCAAAAAACAATTTCCACATTTCATTTTCTTTTTTCAATCTATTTTTTTATTTTCAGGATTTTATGAAGGAAAAAATGAAAACTAAAAATGAAAAACAAAAGACTAAATTTTGTAGTTTTTGCCATTTTTTTTTCACAAAATCCTAAAAATAGAAAACAAACAGGAAACAAAAAATGAAAACTGAAAATTATTTTTTGAAATCAAACACACCCTTAGGAATTTGGAGATAGAACAAAGTCAAGGTACCAAAAAGGCAATAATTATTCAATAATAATAATCCAAATAGACAGTGGTAGACTGTCAAACCCACACTCTCCCCCAAAGAAATAATGGAGGGTAATGGTGTCAAAAGCAACCACAGCAACATATCCAACCAAACCCAAAAGCTATTAGTAAAGCAATAAATACTTTGTAATCTACTTTAGTGAACAATCAAGGTAGAGGAAACTATTTCAATTGATAATAATTTCTATTACCATATCAAGTGACCAACTAAGTTGTGAATTTACAACTAATTTCCCAAAGAATAATTCTTGTCAAACATTTTTGTCCTCAACATCTTTTCCATTTTCACTTTTAAGTCTTTAATCATTCAATTTCCTCTCCATTCTATCAATGCCAATCAATAATCGGTGGGATGTTAGAGTTGAATTAACTAAACACACTGCATAATTACATAGAGCAACAGAATATGGTCAAGCTCAAATATTAGTTGTGTGCAAGTGCTAGCAAGCATTCCAAGGCATTCAACAAGGTGGATGGACTTGTACATGGATATTTCTTTATCTGATAAGTAAGGAACTTCTGGATAAGTTGTTCACAAAATGCTTGTAAGTTTGCTGTTATGCTGGTAAGTGATTCAGTTTTATATAAAAATTTACTTTGCATCTAAATGTATAGCAATCCAATGTGGAAGTGTGTTGAAGCATTTCAAATGTATGATTACTCTCTTGTGGGAAAACATATTGGTCATAGAAAATGATTTCAATTTGCTGGTGATAGGAAGGGCAACAAAATTAAAAATTCAAGGGCTGTTACCCAGGATGCATGGGAACTCTCTCCATAGCATTTGGTTAGTTTGAATGATTTGTACATGGGCATTGCTTCAGCTGATAAGTAAGGCACTTTGATTGATAAGTCGTTCACAAAATGCTGATTTGTTTGGTATAATGCTTGTAAGTTGTTTACCTTCTAATAAGGATATCTACTTTGCTTTTCAATGCACAACAATCCCATATATAGGTGTGTTGAAGCATCTCAAACTGTATTACTACTTCTTCGTGACATTATTATGCATTCACATGCAAAGTAAATGTCCTTATAAGAAATTCAAGCACTCATAAGCATCACACTAAACTTATTGACATTTTGTGAACTACTTATAAGCTAAAGTGCCGTACTCACCGATATTTTCTCAATTGGGTATGCGCTAGCTAGAGGAATTTCAAGGCATTTGAGAAGTTGGAATGACTTGTAAACATGTATGCTTCAGTTAATAAGCAAGGCATTATACAAGTTATTTGTAAAAAGTCATTCTTACAAGCAAGAAAAGTAACCAGATAATTGAAATCAATAATGGTAGATATGCATCTGAATGTGATACTGAAAACCTTGAGAATTTTGATAGAGGTTCATTTAATAACTGGCCCGTGTCATTGATTATTTATGCATCAAGACTAACGTATTTAACTGATGTTTATGTTCATTTGCAGATGGTTTGATCTATTTTATAGGTATGATGGAGGAAGCATCTCTGCCATCCAGTTTAAATATCTTAGAGAAAGATTATGTTTACACAATTTGTAACAAGGGTGAACTTGATGAGAGGTTCTTCATTAATCAGGAAGACAGCTTGTTAGCTACAGGAAGCTTGTCTGGGGGCGCTGTTTCAGAATGTAGTGTCGAGGTGTGTTCAGCGAAAAAAAAATTTTGTTCTAAAATATAGTTCTGTTTATGTATGCCTAAAATTTATCTTATTGTCTTCCATTTTAGAGGAAATTTGATTTGTTGGCATCACCTGCAATACAAGTCCACTCTCTCCCAACCGGGGTCCTACATCTAATGCTAGTGGCATTTTGTGTAGTCCAAATTCAAAGGTGGAAGCCACCCCTGTAAGCAAAGCAATGGTTACTGCAAAGTGGCTTCGTAATGTCATTTCTCCACTTCCATCAAAGCCCTCACAAGAGCTGGAGAGAGTTCTGACATCATGTGATAGGGATGTTACAAGCGATGTGGTGCGCAGGGCACAGATTATATTGCAGATTATATTTCCTAGTAGTCCTCTGGGAGAACAATGTGTAACTGGAAGTCAAAACAGTGCAAACCTCATGGACAATGTCTGGGCAGAAAAGCGAAGACTGGAAGCTCTCAAGTTATATTATAGGGTATTGGAAACAATGTGTAGAGCAGAAGCCCAAATGCTGCATTCAACTAATTTAACACCAATACTCACTAATGAGAAGTTCCATTGGTGTATGCTTGCATGCTCTGCAGAACTAGTCCTTTCTACTCACAAGACTGTAACAATGTTGTTCCCTGCAGTACTGCAGAAGACTGGAATTACAGCTTTTGATCTTAGCAAGGTCATAGAGAGTTTCATTAGACATGAGGAATCTCTCCCAAGAGAATTGAGGAGACACCTGAATTCATTGGAAGAACGTCTTTTGGAGAGCATGGTGTGGGAAAAGGGTTCCTCATTGTATAATTCGTTGACTGTCGCTAGGCCTTTCCTTTCTGCAGAAATAGATCGTCTTGGACACTTAGCTGAACCATTGCCATCATTGGATGATTGCAATGCGTGTCAACTTCCCTCATAGAGGGTTGCCTCCTGTGCCTTCCTTGCAGAAGCATGAAACTACGCCAGGTAGTGTTTCCCTTGTTTTTGTTTGAGGATTTCGTTATGTTTGCTCAGTTTTCATATAATTATTAACTTGTGAGACCTTAGAATGGCTTTCAGGGTTATCTATAATGATGCAAAAAATTGTTCCCCTCTCTCTCCCCCTATTTCTCAAAGCAACAAATACTTATTTTACAATCTAAGTAACATATTCATCAACCAATTTATTTCAGCTCAGAATTGGGATACCAGATCTCCAAAGCCACTATGCACAGAATATCAAAGTTCCTTAGTGGAACAAAATTCATTTCCTTCACCAGTGAAAGATGGGCTTCTACCAAAGTCAAAGCTGGCCCCTCCTGCAATGCAGCCAGCTTTTGCCAGGTATAAGTTGGATGAGTCTTGTTTTACCAATGAATATGGATATGGATCTTCATTTATTTGGCCACTTAATTGTTTACTTCTTTGTAAGCTTTGAATTGAATATTTCTTCCCTGCAGTCCTACAAGACCGAATCCTGGAGGTGGAGGGGAAACTTGTGCTGAAACTGCAATCAATATCATTTTTGGCAAGGTATTATATCTTAATATACCGTAATACCAATTTACTTGTTAAAAGAAAAAACATATAGAAACTGAGATCAATATCTTTTGGTGGACTGAAGAAGGAAACTTCTTTTGGTTTGTAATTGTCTATTTAACAGTAGAATCTCCAATTTGATACCCTTAACTAGTTTTCAGGAACTACTGGTTGGGTTTTCCTTTATAGTTGGAACTTAAGTTGCCTTTAGTAGGGTCGGTACATCCTCACTTCTGTTTTTGTTTACATGCTGATAGGGTTGCTATTGCAGTTCACGTGTTAAAGGTTTTATGATTTTGTTGCTATACTTTGTCTTCATAAGCATTAAATCTTTGTGTGCATTTCCTGTGTTTCCTAATTTACTAAGTTGGCAGCAGTCAGAATAAGTGGCATGGTTGAAAGGCTGAAATTATCTCTGCAGATAAGGGAGAATGTATACTGTCTTTTCCAACAAATCCTAAATCAATAGGCCTCTCTCTTCTTCAACAGCCATATTGACCAAATCATTTTATGTTGTTTCTATGGAGTCTCAAAGGTTATTTTCACTTTTAGAACTTGTTAGAGTTAATAATTTGCGGCTCAGTTATTAACTGTTTCTCATTCTATTATGATTTGCAGATTTCTCAACTGAACTTAAATTTCAAGGATATACTATACAAATATAGAAAGCAACCACAATCCAAACCAAAAGTTTTTTGCAGTGTTTTTGTTGATTGGTCATTGGCATGTTGTAATGTAGTATGTAACCAGATTTGACTTAGTTTTTCTGCAAAATTTGACCTTAATCTTAGTTTTATGCAAATTATGATCTTACAAATGATCTTGAAACAGAAAACTGGTCAGGAGCACATTGGCATCATTACGTTTTACAATGAAATATTCATCCCCTGTCAAGCCTCTACTTGTTGAACTTGGCTCTGGGGGAAGCAAGAAAAGTAACCTGATAACTGAAATGGTTGGTGACACAATGGTTGCAAGCAGTCTCTATATGCTGAGTGGTAATTGTGCAACCTCGTCAGATGCACCAGTGAAGTCTTAGCAACGCTACTCTCTGAATCCAATGCCGTGTATATTCTACTTGTCTCCATTCATTCCTAGTTCACTTCAGTTATGCTACAGAGTTTATAAGGGGGTGTGAGCAGATAGATTACAAAATTGTCGCCAGTACCCCCTCTACTTGTGTATATTATAGGTTGAGTTTGAAAATGAAGGTCCCTGATTTGCATTCTAATACAAGTTCGTTTTTGTAGCTTCATTTTTTTTTTTTTTCTGGTTTATTTAGAATGCTCGAAGTTAAGAAACTTCCATTGAAAATGCTGGGAAATGCTACAAGCATGACTGTTTCTCATAACAAATAACTTTAGGGTTTGACAAAATGAGCTTTGATATATTTTTCTAACAATAACAAGCAACCTTTAAACATTCCTAATTTAAAATTGTATTCTCTAATTTGCACAACATTTAAAAACTAGTTAATACATGAGCGAAAATTTAAATTTAAATTTTTCACAACAAACCAATTGGAAAGACTTAAGTTTTCTCAAGAATACAGTGAGAGCAGAGTACCAACCAATTTTCAGCTACTTAGAGTTTTAGGAGTCTAAGCATGATGCGTAAGATGATGCTATGATACCTTTGGATATTGAAAGAAGCCTGTAAAGAAATTGTGACTATCCAAATGGTTTTGGATTGACTGTATAGCAAGATTGTAAATATAGTGAAATGACACTATGGCATGTCATTATCTTCTATTCATTCAAACTAGTAAAAATGTCTTCAAATTTCTTATTTATACAATAAAGAAAATACACAAGTTGAATGGCGCTTACAATGGAGAAACATATATATATATATGATTAAAAGGGATAAAGAAGCAATCAGATGCATTATTAATTACTATCTGGAATTTTCATAATATAATTCTCTATTCTTATTTGAAGATTATCAATTACTAAAATTTTATAGGGATGACAATAAACCAGTTGAACCAAGTACCCATGAGAATTTACTATAATGGAGATGCAATTGGGACTAGTCCCTACATAGATGGTAAATAAGAGAGAGACGACAACTGAAATCCTTATCTATAGAGTCTTGTCAATTCCTCATTCATATAAATAATTTAAATATCTTAGTATAATAATATATACTAAGAAAATTTGAGCGCACATTTATTTTTAAATTCTTATTCGAATTGCATTATGTAGGTATTTTAATTTTTTAGATTATATTATACTAGTAGTATTTGTTATTATAATTACTTATGTTTTAGATTTCAATTTTTTTTTTTAATTTTTCTCTGGTTTTGATTCTTTCTATTTTTTTTAATAAACCCACAATATCTATTGGGATTCAATGACCCGTTATAGGGATATGGATGAAGATAAAAGACAAAAATCTATATAGAAATAAGGGACATGTCCCTATCCCCTAGATACCCATTGCTAAGAGAGTTCATTACCCATCGAAGCTTATTGATTTGGGTAGGTCCTTAAATTTGACCTAGTGCACTTTTTGGGTTAGGTCATGTTTCAGTTAACTAAGTTAAAAATTCCTTTATAGTTATATTTTTTTATAATAATTAGTGATTAATTATAAAATTTTATGCTTCAATTAATTTATTTTAGATAACTTTATATTATTTTTATAGTAACATGGTTTGTTTTAAATTATGTATATAAAAATAACTCTTGAATTTTATTTTTTATTTGTAAAATTTTATAAAATTACTATATATAATGTCAAAATTTGTATAGATTATTTAAAAATCAAGTTAGCCAACATCTATCCCCTTAAATGGGTCTACAATATTCAAAGGGATTAATCACTATATCCTATGGATATCCTGGAAAAGAAGTCCTGCGACGGCTTTTAACCGATTATTTATTGGGTCATCATCTAATTGAGTTTGAATTTCAAAAAATGACCCTTAATTTTATAACCGAATTTGAATCTACTCCATATCAGCTTTACCCGTCCTTTGTACACACCCTACCCATTAACATCCATAAATTTTTCAACATAGACTCGCAAGAAGCGATACAAAAAGTATATTACACCTTTTTATCATATGGAATACCTTAAAAAGAACCAAAACCCCCATAAAAGGAAAATTTTTCTTCAAACTAAGGATGCATTTGTTTTAGATTTTAAAAAGTGATTATGAAATTGTTGGGGGCAAAATTCCCTAAACGTGTCGAGGTAAATTTAGAATATCTGGAAACCTTTGACTCTTTGAGAGACTTAAAAGGAATTTTGGTGAAAACTTGATCTTTGGGAGCATGTGATTTAATTTCATTGGCACATGAGATCAACAAAGTAGATGCAAAAGAAAGGCGCCAAAACGATTATGAAGTTTGAAGGAATATGTGTTAGTTATCAAAGTTGTAAGCCAAGAAGGCGGTCTTGATGCAAATGTGGGGGAGCATATATTGACGAATTCAAAATAAATGGTTATGGAGCAATGAATCAAAAAACCATTGAGGACACCTGACAAAATTTGATAGTAGGAGTTAACTTATAAATATAGCAATAAATCACAATGTTCAAGGGAGTTCAATATAGGAAAAACACTTGTAAATCCACTAATCTCCAAGTCTCAATGATGTCCAAGAGTATATTAGAGATCAAGTAAAATCCTCTTAACTCGCCTTTATTTTCTTTTCTCTGTTCTTTTGTAATTTTATTTTCTTCTTTATTGAACATTATGTCTATATACTATTGATATTTCTTTTAAATTATTATTTTTACTTCTTTTTCTCATCTATCTCTTAATTTCTATTTTTCTTTCTCCTTTTAATTCTTTAATCTTTCATTTATTATTTTGGTTCTTTCTTTATTATTTCTTTACACTTTATTACTTATGATGGTAAACCAAAATATTTGCCTGTAGACAAAAAACAAACAATTGTCAAAGTCACTTTAACATAATTTTGAAATCTAATAATTCATAAGAGGAGTCGCTTCTACTCTTGAATTGAGATCTATGAAGCAAAGTGGGAATTGTCAATTATTTGTGAAGAAGAGCTAAAATCCCCATAAAATAGAAATTTAAATTTTGTATATAACTAAAAAAGTTAAAAATTATTTTTTTTTAAAAAGTAATCTTTTTATCTTCTATAAAAAAGCTGAAAAACTAATTTTTTTAAATACTAAATTTTTAAAAATTATCCAAATATACAAAAAATAATTGAGTTAAAAAAGTGAGTTTGTGGCTCTAGACCCCAAACAAACACACCCTAAATAGACACGCACTATGCACTAGTTGTTTTTGAAAAATTAATATAAAAGAGAGTGAGAAAAATATTTAATCTTAAAAGCATAAAATATTAAATTATTAAAAAAGTATATAAAGTTAGTTTGGAGAGAGAATCAATTATATTTAATAGAAAAAATTACCCATCCACTGATTCTAGGCTTTGCTTTAACCATTGAAGAAGGAAATTATCACTAGTTTCACAGTTTATATAACATATTTGGATTTTACTAACTAGTGCCCTAAAGAAGTCAAATATTTAAACTTAATGGTGGCTCTTTAATGATGAAAAAACAGAAGTTTACTTTCCCAAGACAGAACTTAAAAACCCAACATATTTTAGGATGTCATAGCATTTATATTATTGCCCAACTATCATTCCACAAAATCCCAAATGACTCTCCAATCGAGTAGTCAGGTTTTTAAGTTGAAGCTCCTTCTCCTTGGGAATATGGTTAGCTTAACCAGCAATAATCAACATTGCCCATTACTTTTATCTGCACTTGATGAAGCAAAATCCTCACCACCTGGAGGACAACCCCAATGCTGATAAACAAATCACCTCCATTTCTCCTTTCCATACAATTTTAGTTCTTTTTTTTTTTTTGTTCACATATACAACAAAGATTAGGACCTGATCATAGTAGATCAGAAAATGCTTTCAGTTAGGCAGCCCATTCAAAGAATTGGCAGCAGGCACCTCTAGTTGCAGTCCAATTTCCACATCCAAAGAAATAGCTCCCCTGCTTTGGCCCTGGCTTCCTGACCATGACCATACTGCTTTTCACCCCACAATAACAAGAAGGGTTATTATACTGAAACATGGGCTTATTCACATCCTTTGCTTTGTGGGGTGAATAAGGAAAATTACTCAGTTGTTCCTGCGACTGCTGCTTCCACATTAACCATTGATCCGCATTCTGCCCCATTATGGAACCTGTAATGGAAAATTTATAACCCCTGTGCATTAGCAGCACCATTAATCGAGCAGTATTTGTGGCATCATCCAGGCCACAATGATGACGGCCCTGCCAGGCCAAGCCTGCCATCTCAACAGCCTCCTTCAGATTGCACCTTGCACCAACACCAAATACCTCTTGGAAAGGAATCTTTAGGTTGATCCAGCTAACACAATTTAAGTAGCAGATAGACAAGAGTGAGTTGCAAATGAATCAGTGAGAAACTTGGAATACATAAATAAGTCATTTTCAAACACTGCAGCACTTACCGGTTAAAATAAGGAGGCTTCGATATTTCTTGAACCGACACTCTGATTCCAGTGCCACACGACAGTCCCAATTACCCCATGTAACCACTGCAAAGTTGGTGTTCTTTATTCCCTTACTCTCCAGCCATTCATCGTGCCTAAGGAGAGCCTCACTCAATGTGACGCCCCTGTCCACCTGAACCATAAAGTGGGGAATTCAATTAACAATCTAAACTCCACAGGCATTAATGAACAGCAGAACAACACAAGTCAGGCATTTTAACTTTTGTATGTAATTTCTAGCAAACTACAAAAAACAACGCAAGAATTGAGAGGACAAACACTGAGACATTGCCTAAATATTACAAAGGGAAAGTTTGCATGTCAACTTGACACCATCAAAAATTCCAAGTTTAGCTGCGTAATTTATCAATAAATGAATAAACAAGTAAAAGTTATCCATACATAACATCGTGCATGTTGAGCACTCATTATGTGTTACCTAAGTAGAGCTTCTTCATTTATGCATATAAATTAACACATCATAATTTGTAAATGATTCTTTTGCAATCTTAGGGGACATTAGGTTTCCAAAAACAATTTCCACATTTCATTTTCTTTTTTCAATCTATTTTTTTATTTTCAGAATTTTATGAAGGAAAAA
Organism: Dalbergia oliveri; assembly: GCA_030441495.1. Lineage (NCBI taxonomy): Eukaryota > Viridiplantae > Streptophyta > Magnoliopsida > Fabales > Fabaceae > Dalbergia > Dalbergia oliveri. The sequence goes on from JAMLFY010000017.1 coordinate 3,791,783, forward strand.
GTGAAAACTAGAAATGAAAACAAAAGATTGAATTTTGTAGTTTTCGCTGTTTTTTTTTTGACAAAATCCTAAAAACAGAAAACAAACAGGAAACAAAAAATACAAACTGAAAATTGTTTATTGAAATCAAACATACCCTTAGGAATTTGGAGATAGAACAAAGTCAAGAGTACCGGTAAAAAGGCAGTAATTGTTCAATAATAATAATCCAAATAGACAGTGGTAGACTGTCAAACCCACACCCTCCCCCAAAGAAATAATGGAGGGTAATGGTGTCAGAAGCAACCACAGCAACATACCCAACCAAACCCAAAAGCTATTAGTAAAGCAATAAATACTTTGTACTTTAGTGAACAATCAAGGTAGAGGAAACTATTTCAATTGATAATAATTTCTATTACCATATCAAGTGACCAACTAAGTTGTGAATTTACAACTAATTTCCCAAAGAATAATTCTTGTCAAACATTTTTGTCCTCAACATCTTTTCCATTTTCACTTTTAAGTCTTTAATCATTCAATTTCCTCTCCATTCTATCAATGCCAATCAATAATCGGTGGGATGCTAGAGTTGAATTAACTAAACACACTGCATAATTACATAGAGCAACAGAATATGTTCAAGCTCAAATATTATACATGGAGCAATCTAACTAAATCCTAATTCCAAGTTACACAATAGTTTAGCTCTATATAACAAATCAGTGAGGTTAGGCTAGAGGTCGAAGAGCTCCTAATGCCCAGGATATTTTGTTTTCCTTTGTGATTGTCTTTTACTTGTTCATACTACCTTTACACAGAAAATACAGAAATACATACAGGTTGAGTCTCCATTTCGAGGCTTCAGCTAGAGGTTATTCAGATCTTGTGTGTGTTCTCATTTGTCACTGATACCAGCTCTTAACAGAAATCTAACCCAGCATTGTATGAACTTACCAGAACCGCACAAATGTATCAATAGATGAACACCTGGAATTCAAATTGCCACTTAATTTTTCTTTTATCATGAAAAATATTTTCCCCCTCACAATCAACAGAAACTACAAGTCAACATGATGGGGAAGGGCCACCACCGAAATTTCTTTCACTTCTTTTAAGAGAGTTAACCATTCACAAATACAATAGAAAATAGGATATTTGAAATAAGCATGACAATGTTATTGTTAGTTCAAAAATAAAGGCAACAAAGATTAAAAATAGGCCAGAGAAGGAAGGCTATGTACTAGTTCTCCTATCCTTATGTAACAGTTCCTTGCTGCAAGTGAAAGTTGTTTCCCTAACACACCTGGATTTGCTGGATACCAGTCAGATCCTTGCAGTAATCACTCAGAAGCGGATTGCAGGTCGGCCTCACATATGTCCGGAAACATGCTTCCAGCTGACCAGTCACACCACTCACTATGACAGATGGAAATTCGATTATTTCTTGAGGGTGGGGAACTTTATCCTTTTCACAGGTTGCCTCAAAGTCCATGACCACAAAATACTGAAATTCTTGATATTGGAGATTATGAGGGTAACCATCAGCAAACATATTGATTGGAACATACTGAAGCTGATTTTCAAAAGGGTGAGGGTAAACACAGCTGTCCAAACCATTCGCTTGGTATTGCTGCACCTGATGACAGTTATAATGGCAGGCTGCCCAGGTACTATAATCACGGTTATAAGTAGGTTTGCAGAAAAATTCATTGGAAGGCTCAGGATACACACCAGCTAAGAGAACGTCAGTTTCAGCCATATATCCAGATGTATAAGTACCAGGGTTATTTTTCAGCTCTCTAGTAAAGAGCTCCGTAGAACTCCCACTCTGATGCAAGTTGCAAAGGGCCCCCTTGCCGTGGAGACATTCCAGAGATGTGCCACAGTTTATTTGCATATTTTCTGCACAGAAATATAGAAGCAGGAACATGACAAGATCAGAATGAAGCATAGCATAACATTTGGCAAAATCTTACACACACATGGATAGAACTCAGAATTAGGATATAAAGTAGTATTCTGAAAAAGAGGATTAAGCACTGAGAATTAGGTTTCTCTGAAAGAAGGGTTCACATATCACAAAACTAGAAATGTTTTTCACCTTCGCAAGAGAGATGATTACTGATACAAATCATATAGTGTTGCAAATCATAAAATTGCTTGAGCAAGCATCAATAGGTATCTCTCAACAAGGAAAAAGTTTTGCATATAAACGAAGATTGTCATCCAAGAGATAATGTGTAATATCAAGAGACACGTGTCCATAGAAAAGTTCGATATGAGGCTTAGGGTCCCGAGACCTACCAGGTTGGGGAAGGCCCAGGAAGAATAAAAGACCTTTTTATATGTAGAACTAGTGAACTATCACCGCTATAGCAGTCCGGGATCGCTATAGCTCTGACCACTATAGCAGTCAGGCGTGAAGGTTGGCCTTTTTGGTGTTCTGTCAACGCTATAGCAATCCTGACTGCTATAGCGGTCATGTGTTTCCAATTGGGGGGTGCTTGGCCTCTTGACCGCTATAGTGATCCTCGATCTCATGAACAGTGTGAAACGTAACCATTTCACTTAAGTGAACCCCCATCCTTTTAAATACCCCATTTGGATATTCTCCCCCAATCCCAAAACCTAACATCCCCAAACACATTTTCTACCTTTTCTCTCAATCCCACACCAAATCTTCATCCTTCAAAGATCAAAGGTAAGGGATTGTTGTTGGTTTATGTTAGATTCTTCCATCTTCTTCCTCCCCCTATTATGGGTGTCTTTTTCTCATTGTTGTCAAGTGGTGCTCCTCCAATATTGTTAGAGATAGATTAGAGCTATCTAGAGGTTGTTAGAGATTAATATAGAGTTTTGTTGCTTCAATGGCTTTTATTGGGGCCATCCCTCCTTCCCAAAGCTCCATTAGTGTGTTGATACTATCCTCTCCTCCCCTCAAGGTGAGTGGATTTGAATCTGTGATCTCTATGTTGATCATTGGAGTTATTTTCTTTAGAGTTTGGCATGAATGCATGATTTAAAGACTATTTTAGAGAAACTAGAGATTATTATTGATTTTACCAAGTTTATGGAAATTATGATTTTCAAAAGAGCATGAAAGAGATGTTTTAATGCAAACTCATGGGACCATTATTGCTAAAATGATTTTATGAAGAGCTAGAGTATGATTATGATTATTTAGAAAATTTATGACCTTCATAATGATTTCTAGAGTATTATATTTTATATAATAGAGATTGAATTCAAGTAGAGCCAAGTCCAGAGATTAGAGAAAATAGTTAGTTTTTATGATTTAGAGATTAGACGGTAGCTATAGAAACGGAAATGAGTTAACAGTTGAAAACCGATCGTTAACCTTAGTACCAAGTTGTCCTTAGGGGCAATCTCATAGAGAGAGATGAAACTTAGTTAGGTGTCCAAATTTAGATTCTTGAGGGATCACAGAGGAGAATTTGCTATGCCATGGTTAACATGCATAACCAGAATTTGTTATCTCACATATTTTGTGCATAACCAAAGATCCCTATTTCTCTACTAGAGTACTATTATTTATATTTTTCAGAGTTTATGGATTTTAGAGCTATTTATATATGAAAAAGATGGCTTTAGAGAAATTACATTATTGAGTTTTTATTATTATATTTGTATACTCTCTTGTCCCATAAGAAGGTTATGGGTAAGGTCCTACTCATTCAGTTTTAGATAAAATTCACCCCTCCCCTTTTTTCCATTATAGATACATTAGCTTGTGGGTCCTTCTCACCACCTCCCCCAGTAGAGCTTTCCAGTTGGTGAGCTTTACTTCAAGTCAAGTATTCTTTTGTTGTTGATATAGAGTGCTATCATTGGAATGGGGACCATAGAGATAGACTTGCATCAATTATCATGATTATTTTGTATTTACAATTATAGATTTCTTGGTTATTTTGTACAAAGAACAACTCATATATTTTGTATTCCAGAGATAAATTTAGAGTTTGATTATGAAATTATTTATAATGATCTTGATTTAAAGAGCTAGAGATTTATATTAGAGATGAAATTATGTTTTAGAAATGTGTTTTATGATTTAAAAATATGCAAATAGAGAGACTTAGAAGTCACGAGGCTCACGTGTTAATCACGTTCCCAAGTCAAGTCGTGATATAATGAGAACAAAATAAGATAATTGATCAACGTGGGTTTGTACCATATGGATAAAGGGATTCAAATAAGGTTTTGTCACTTGACACTCTCCAGTACAGGTTCAAATCTCACCTTAGACGGTATTATTACCTATGTTGCATGGATACTGGTACAGTGCTGGTACAATATGGAGATACGTCGTATTGAACATGATACTTATCCAATACGGGTACGTCGACTATCTTAAAATATCTGTGCATCATTGATTACTACTTGGCAATCAACCCTCACTTGGGAAATTCTCTAGTTGTCATACCCGGGTCAACAATGCAAAAGCCTCAAAAGAACAAACTCTGAACAATACCTCCTACCACATCACTCAATGCTCCAAGCATCCTGCTAGGTGAGTGCATCCAGACGAGGCTGTCCCCATCTTCCCCTTCCTGCTAAGCCTCTCCACTAGAACCTCTCTCTCTAGGTTCTCTAGCCCCGACACCTCTCCAGATGGAACAACCCACCCTGGGTCGTGGACTGGAATGATTGGGCTGAAGCGGTGGTTTCCGACCCCTGACTGGATGTTCCCTGTTGGAACGGGCACTCTCTCGCTTGTGACCCTGTTGGCCACAGCCATAGCATGCAAATGTGTCGATCATGCACTACCTAGTATGTCTCCTCCGCAAGTCTAGCATACAAGGAAACTCTGAAATGATGCTAGACCACTGTATTGGCTACCTCTCCTCTCTGACTTTGAGAGCGGTGACCGTATTGGAGTGGGCTCTAAGGAGGCAACCCTACTCAACTGGGCCCGCTGCTAGCTCTATGGCCAGGCCCTCTCCTGGTGCCTGCGCCCAAAAACGAACCATGAGTCTTGGCCCTCTGCCGACATCGAAAGCAACTCTCCTTTTGCTAGCCCCACCTCTAATCCGATGGCTGTATCTACCGCCTGGGCATAGTTCATCGTACCAACATGCGGCGAAGGCTGAGAAACATATCATTTGGCAGTCCTTGAACAAACCACCTAACTTTGTCAGTCTTTGATTGCAACATTCCTGAAGTGGTCTGAGCTAAGTGCGTGAACCTCTCATCGTACTCTACTATTGACATCCCTGGAGTCATGTGAAGCCTCCTCTACCATCTGAGCCCACCTCCTCTGATAGAAACCTCTGTAAGAAAGCTACCCTAAACTCCTCCCAAGTGGGCGGCTTTGAATAGTATGCCCTTGTAGGTACTCATCATACCAAATCCCTGCTTGGCCTCCCAGCTGGAAGCCAGCTAACTCTGTTCTCTTGATGAACAATGAATAACTCTAGTAATCTTCTCCATCTCTCGAAGGAATGCCTGAGGATCCTCCATAGTAAGACGCCCTGGAAGGTGGGCGATCCATCCTCTTGAAGCGCTTTAGGCTCGATCATCTGGATCTCTAACTAGAGGATGGACAGGGGGTGGAATCAGCCTCTCTTTTGGCCAACACATCAGAAAGTGTGGCCAAGGCCTTCCAGGACTCTTAAGTGGGCACTAGAGTTGGAAGAACCACTGCCACGACAAACGACGACGTGAAGCGGAAGGACGTAGGGGAGGCATACTAAATCCTGAAGGACATGAGCACATAAGGTAAGGAAACTGATCATGAAGGAAAGACAGACTCTATCTTCAAACCTAGACATGACTAATCATCCTTAAAGGCCTCAAGTAACACTTCGTTAATGCAAATGGGTGCGCTTCCATTTACATAAACGACATGCTACCTGTGGACACTTGCTCTAGTGACATGCATGAAAACCTATGCTCTGATACCAACTTTGTCACGACTCGATTTGGGCAAGTGACCCTACGTGAAATCCCGACCTCACATAAGCCTCGTGACTTGTGTCTCTCTCTATGTTCATTTAATTATAAAACCATTTAAAATATAGTTTCATTTTCTACAAACAAATCATCTGCTCTTTAAATCATAATAATCTTAACTGAAATTTCATAATCCGCCTCTAGAGTATGAGATCATGATACCAACAAATATATATAGTTCTGTCATATACAAAACAACCATGAGTGGTAAATTCATATAAATACAACCCAAATCAACAGCATAGTATGCAAAAACATAAAATATGCTCACAGTCCGTGATCCTGCATCAACATTAGAGCACTCTAAAGCAAAACAACAAACACTTCACCTAGTAAAGCTCACCAATTGAAATCTAATGCCGAAAAGGAGATAGCTAGGAAGAACTCATGGCGGCTACTATATCTATAAATAGGAGAAAGGAGAGAGGTGAGTTTTATTATAAAACTTAATGAGTGAATCCCCATCTACCCCCCCCATGGGACACCAAGGAAGGATGCATAACACTAAACCCTAAATCCTAAACCCTAAACCAATAATAATAATAGTAATAAAGCTCTAAAACGTTCATATTTATATACATATATAATCACAATAATTGTTTTCCAAAATCAACAACAATACCCTAATAGAGAAACAGGAATCATTTGTTACGCACAATTATGTGACGTAACAAAATGTTTGGTTATGTCTAATGATCAGAGCATAACAAATTCTCGCTTGGGGCTTGGGGCTCCTTAGAACCCAAATTGGACACCTAACTACCTTCACTACTGCTCTATGAGATTGTCCTTTAGGAACTTGATACCAAGATTAACGATTGTTCCAAGCCATTAACTCGCTGTTTCTCTATAGCTTATTGTCTAGTACAAAATCACAAAACTAGTTCTTTTCTCTAAAGCTCTATATTGGATTCAAAAGCTCTATCATGTAAAAACATACTACTCTGGAAATCATTTAATAACTACAACATTTCCAAGCAGTCATATTCATAACCAAGCTCTACATAAAATCATTTCCGCAATAATGGTCCCATGAGTTTTCTCAAAATATAGTTCATGCTATTAGGAAAACCATAGTTTCATAATTCAGCATAAATCTTAGCTGTTCTTGTAATAAACTCTAAAATCATGCACTATTTCATATTTTGATGAAAACAACTCTAATGACTAACATAGAGATTATAGATTTGAACTCACTCACCTAAAGAGGTGGAAGGTGAAGGTTTAACACTAGCTGAATTCCAGTAGGAATGGTATCAATATCTGCCATGGAATCAACAGAACCCTAAATCAATCTCTAAATACTCTAATTTCACCTTATCCATGGTGAAAGAACCTCATAACATAAAAACCATAGAGAACAACCCAAGAACATGAGAAATTGGAAGAAAAGGAAGCAAAAACCATAAACTAAACATACCTTAAGCTTTTGGAGGAAGAAAAATGGAGTTTAATGAGAAAAAGGTGAAGCAATGGCGTTGGGAGGTGAGAAAATCGCGCTTTTCTGAAAAAAAAGAAGGTGAGAGGGTGTGTTTTCTGTCTGAGAGCCCGAAATGGGATTTTTATGTCATCTGTGAGCACTGCAACGCTCATATACCTGTTATGCACCGCCTACCACATGACCGCTACACCGCTTATTGAGCGCTGTAGCGCTCTTTAGAGTGAATATTTTCTTCAATTCACACCGCCTTACCCTTCTCGACCGCTACAACATTCACCTGAGCACCACGCTCTCCAAAACGCATATCTCTGAAATTCTTGCATATGGGGCCTTTCAAACAACACAAGTGGGTCTAGTGGGTCCAGGTGACTCTAAGGCTGTACTAAACTCTTCCTCAGGGACACATGGACCTAAGGTATTACACTAGTGCCCCCAAAGGCCTAAAGGGTGGGTTCAGTCAGCCTTAGTTTAAACTCTAGCACTAGGCTTGCCTAGCAAAAAGGCAATGGAGATGATTGGGATCTCTAATTCTCCATGCATATCACTGGCACCCAAAATTGGAAGTATGGCTATGGGAAAACACTATACTCAACCATATTTTCAACCCATAAAAAAGCATTGAGAAGGAATACATTAGTGCACAAGCTTAACGTTGATTTCTATTTCCAATCAAAAGCTCCAAGCTCGCGACAAATGTGATGAAACTGTTGTGGCCTTGATGCGGCCCTCTTAGTGTGAATAGCCAAATAGGTGTCACACCGCGATTCATTTCGGTGTGATGTTGTTGCAGCGGTGACTGCAACCGCAACTATAACATGTGATGTGATGTGGTCCACAATTTGAAACCCTACACAGACCCAACCCTACACTCTACTCCTCCGCCAATTCGGACTGGAACCAAGTAAAAACCACTTATTGAATCCAATTCTCACAACCCTCATCCACTTTCTCAACAAACCACACATAAAATCGAGATCAAACAAAACCAAACCACAACAAACAAAGCAAAATAATGGACACTCTCTGACCCGAAGTCAGAGCAACAACAACAACATGAATTCTTCACGGGAAAACGAAAAAGAAGGGGAAAAAAAAATTGGCACCACTATCAAACTGCAAAAATTAAACAAATAAAATCAAGACGACAATCAAATGACGACCAGAACTCAACGCACCTCTATTTTCAAGGGCCATCATGACCTTTCAAGTTCAAGCGAGTACATGAGATGCTCCTGTGCGAAATAAAATAAAATAAAAATAAATAAGTAAAAAATGAGGTTGAAATTTAGTAGAGCTGGAAGCCGATCATAATAAGGGAACACGGAGATGCAGAGAAAGAAGAGAACCTGGTCTGACTGAACGACTGAATGAATTGGTGTTGAAAAAGAAAGAAAGAAGAGGAAAGGGGCATTTAGAGAGAGAGAGATCGTTTGACTCAATGAGGACGACACACACAAAGGACAAGAAAAGTCAAAGTTCTTTTGAAATCAATGGAGGAATGTATTGAAAGCGGGGAAAGAGAAACGATACTTTCACGGGTAATTTGCACAACACACGCACCGTATAATATGAGGTAGAAAAAGACAAATAAAAATTGTGGGACCAAGAGAGAAGAGGAATGTCGCACTAATGGGTATAAAAAAAACGCCAACTATAGTATTTCTTATAGTTTTAAAGCTCAACTCGACGAAGATATCGGGTCTATAAATTATTAATTCAACTGATAACTATTAGTTTAATGGGTATAATTAAATAAATATAAAAATTATAAAATCTAAAAGTCCATTACATAATTTATTGATGCATGTGTGATAAAAATATAACTAATATTTATACTGGTGCATATGTTGCATATATATATAGCTTATATTAGTGAATATTTATATAGTATTTTTTTTATGAGTCGACGGGCCACAACCCAAAAGGAAATCACACAGCTACCATTCGAGGAAAGCAGACCCCCATTACATCCGCACAACATGCATTCAAAATAAAGCTAGAAGTTGAATTATAAAAGACACAATTATTCAGGATATGGTGACCATGCTTAGCTAACTCATGCTTTGTCAACACCTCCCAATCACAACTAAGCAACTCACGAATTGCATAGATCAGAGAATGACTTGAGTGCCCCACTCTGGTTCCATCCTCAATCAATTGCAAGGCACACATAGAATCCATTTCCAAAATTACCTTCTTAAATCCCAAATTGAAAGCAAGAAAAAGACCGGTGTATGCTCCCCATAACTCTACCAACGTTATTGAGGAGAGGCCTAGATTTAAACTAAAACCAACTTTAAATTTTCCTTCACGGTCTCGGATAAGACCCCAATAAGCAGCAGAAGAGGAGGTATCTATATAGGACCCATCTGTGTTAATTTTTAGCCAACCAGGATGAGAAGGGTACTATCTGATGCTTCTCATTGAATAGCTTTTAATCTTTCTTCATAGAGGAAACCACCTCTAGTGCCATCTTATAATCTCTAGCAAGACTCTTAACTTGGTAGCAAAGGTCCACTGAATTGTAACCTCCCTTGTTGTACAGGTGGGACAAAAGACATAACAAGGTGAAGGTGGAATCGTGGAAGTGAAGTCCCACGTTGGGAAGCAAAATTGGAAGCAAGTGATTGTATATATAAATAGAGAGAATTGTGAGTGAAAATGGGAAATAGAAATAAACCAAGTTCACTTGGCAAAAGGGCCTTAACTAATTTGTTATTGGGCTGAGGAAAACAGGAGTCCAAAAATTTTTAAGAAGTTTAAATTTTATAATGTTCTTTTAAGAAAAAGCATGACTCACTCAATTTGATTAAATTAGCCAAGGTTGTTGATTTTTTTAAAAAACTAGCCGGTTGGCTAGGATCATAACAATTTAAATGTTTGTCCGATCTTTTCTTTGATTTGTAACTGGCTGAACTGATCGTTACCGATTTAATGGTTTAACTGAGTTGAGCCGGTTTTTAAACTATGGTATTTCTATTAAAATTAAATAACACTCCCCTCTTTCTAGTTCACACACGCATTTCCAGTCCCTTCCTCCCCTTCTCTTTGTTGCCACTGCCCTACTTCCACCACTCCTCTACCATCGTGCCTCATCCGCTTCTCCATGGCATCCCTCCACTTTCACTCCATTTGTTCCTCCTCCTCCTCCTCCTCCTCCTCCTTTTGTTGCATTTTCTTTATTTTTTTTCAAGTTTTGATTTGATTGAGTTTCCATTTTTTTTAGGATTTTTGGTTTTTTAATTCCTGATTCCTCCATCTTCATCACTCATAAGGTCCCTATTGGTGACACTCCTATTTGAAAGCCAAAAAGATTCAGGTTAATTAGCTTCTTGGGATATCTTAGTTCTTTTGAAATTTTCAATTTTTCTTTCTTTTTGGTTTCATTTTATTGTTTATCATCAATCCAAGGTCTTATTATTTAGATTTGTATCATGTTTGAAATTCAACTAATGTGCAATTTTTGTTCTTTTGTTTTCCTTCTTGGTGTTCTTTTTTCATAGTTTCAACCCAAAAAAATATGGGTTAGTTATAAATTTTAGAATCTAAATATTTTATGCGAGAATGCAAAACTTGAAAGTTTGTATTATAGATTGCAAAACTTGAGCTACATAAACCCAAATAAAGTGAAACTATTTGTTTAGGAAGGTAGAATGTTGAAGTATTAGAGTAGGAAATATCAAAATTTAGTGAGTTATTAATTTATTACGACTTCCATGTGAATTAAGAAAGTTGGCTATCTTCTATAGAACTATACATAGGGTAGTCTGTGATGCAACTAGCCTAATTTGAGCTAGGCTTCATGAAATTAAATGGGATAAATTTTGTAAGATAGATATGTTATTGTGGAGTTTGGTTGTAAAATTTCAAGTCTAAAAGAGTCAAAACCAAATTATGGTGATTTTCCAAAGTTGTTGGTTTTGCATAATTCAACATATGACAGCAAGAGATAGTCTTATGCATATAATGAGCTAGGGAGCTTAGAATGACATGAAATGAATTTGTGCTGCAACTAGACATTTAGTACTTGTTTCCTATGAAATTTTAGTAAAAACTAATGCAAGTTGCTTATTTTCATGTAATTTATAATTTACACATTGGTTGTTAAAATTCTTGGCTAACTTATGATAAAGGTTCACCTCTAGAACCAAATTAAAAATCATAATTGGAGCTAAAAAGACTTAATCGAGCTAGAGTTTGTTTTGAATTAAAGTCAAGTTATATGAATATATGCCTTCCAAATATCATGAATTTAGAGTAAATGATGAAATTTTGGGAGCAATTAGAAATGTTGCTATCGAAAATAGATAAGAAAACTACATTAGTTTTGGTTTTGACACTTCACTTCAAGCTAGAGAGCTAAGTATTGAATAAAACCATTTTTCTTTGATAGATTGAGGTTAGATAGACATTGTTTATGAAAAATTATGGTCATCCATATTATTGAGAGTAAATGGTGAAATTTTGAAGTTTTAGATTCTGCATAATATGGATTTTATAGCAACAAAATTATGCATAGGATAAGTAGAGCTATAGCTTGGGTTGACATGTGACAATTTTTTTGAAAGTTGGTTTAGTGTAGTTTTGGGATATAAAGTTTCAACGTCTATTTTTCCTTCTATCTTTGTTATTTTTCTTGTGTTTGGATTTATCTATGAATCTCACTTGTGGTGAAGAAAACAAGTATTGCTTCCCCTTTTTGATCTCATTTCCAAGTTTTCTTCTTCTTTTTTTTTGGTGGTTTTAAGAAAGTAAAAGATGGAAGATTTGGTGGTCAAGAAGTTCAATTTTAATCAAACATTATCTCTTGTGATTTTGAATGATAAACTTCTTATGTTGTAACCTTGGTTTATAGGTTGATGATGATCAAGGCAAGTTAGATGGGAACCAATTATGAAGATGGCAAAGAAGATTTGTAACCTAAAAATTTGCAGAGCTTTTAGAAAATGACATTTGATGTTTCTTTTCTCTTGTATATCCTTTTAAATAGTGGAATGTTTTGATTATGTTCTTGTTAAAAGATTCTTGTGTTGAAAGATTCTCCATTGAAGCTATTTTGAAATGTACCATTTTATGGTGAAAAATGTTATTTATAGGTTGCTGAAAAATAAAATTAACCAAACAAATGTACATATATATTGTTATTCAACACATGTTCACATACAAGTTGTAAGATTCAGGAAAAATGTTTAATATTGGTATTTATTATATCTTGCAGTTATTTGAACAAAACATTATAAATTGATAAAGTGAGAATACAACATTATAGTGTAGTTTGAATTGTTCCAATATGCTTTGATATGTGATTATTATAGGTTCACATGTTTGGCAAAGCTTTTTCTCATAAATCTAATTAATAACTAGTAGTAACACAAAGTTATCAACATTTTATGTATAACTTATCAGCCAAATTATCCTTATTACAAGCATAAGCACACTCATATAAATTGTTATATAACAAATTAGCATGACTCCTTGGCACCATAAATTTGTATAAATTAAGCCTAAATAAAATATGCAATCAAGTTTTACAATGGCAAAGTAGTGAATTAAATTTTTCTAGTAAGAATGACTGTTGGTTTATAACTTTTATAATGCTTTACTTATTAGTTGAAGCATTCTTGTTTACAAATCATTCCAATTAAAGCAATACCTTTGTTCAAGTCATTCAAACTTGTTGAATGTCTTGGAATTCTATAGCTAGTGCATACCTAACTACAAGAAACACTGGTGAGTATGGCACTTTAGCTTATAAACTTGTTCAATAAATGTCGATAAGTTTATTGTTATGATTGTAAGTGCTTCAGTTTCTTATATGACATTTACTTTGCATGTGAATGCACAATAATGTCATGAGGAAGTAGTATATAGTTTGGGATGCTTCAACACACCTATATATGGGATTGATGTGCATTGAGAAGCAAAGTAGATGTCCTTATTAGAAGTTAAAAAACTTACAAGCATTATACCAAACAAACTAGCATTTTGTGAATAACTTATCAATCAAAGCGTCTTATTTATCAATTGAATTAGTGCCCATGTACAAATTATTTGAACTAACTAAATGCTTTGGAGATAGTTTCCTTGATGCATTATGAGGGTAATAGCCTTAATTTTAAATTTTGTTACCTTTCCTATCACCAACAAATTGAAATCATTTTCTATGAGCAATAGATTTTCTCACAAAAGAGTAATTATTCATTTGAAATGCTTCAACACTTCCATATTGGATTACTATATATTCATATGCAAAGTAAATTATTATATAAAAAACTAAACCACTTACAAGCAAGAAAGCAAAGATACCAACATATTGTGAAGAAATTATTAACTAAACTACTTACTCCCTAGCATTTCTATTAATTGTGTGCATGCTTAGCAAGCATTCCAAGGCATTCAACAAGTTTGAAAGACTTGTAAATGGATATTTCTTTATCTGATAAGTAAGGAACTTCGGTGGATAAGTTGTTCACAAAATGCTTTTAAGTTTGGTGTTATACTAGTTAGTGATTCAGTTTTTTAAATAAAAATTTACTTTTCATCTAAATGTATAGTAATCCAATGTGAAATGTGTTGAAGCATTTCAAATGTATGATTACTCTCTGTGAGAAAACATATTGGTCATAGAAAATGATTTCAATTTATTGGTGATAGGAAGAGCAACAAAATTAAAATTCAGGGTTGTTACCTTTAGGATGTATCAGGAACTATCTCCATATCATTTGGTTAGCTTGAATGATTTGTACATGGGCATTGCTTAAGCTGATAAGTAAGGCACTTTGGTTGATAAGTCATTCACAAAATGCTAATTTGTTTAGTATAATGCTTGTAAGTTGTTTATCTTCTAATAAAGATATCTACTTTGCTTCTCAATGCACAACAATCCATATATAGGTGTGTTGAAGCATCCCAATTATTACTACTTCCTCATAACATTATTGTGCATTCATATGCAAAGTAAATGTCCTTATAAGAAATTGAAGCACTTATAAGCATCACACTAAACTTATCAACATTTTGTTAATTCCTTATAAGCTAAAGTGCCATTTTAATATTTCTCTCAATTGGGTATGCGCTAGCGAGAGGAATTCCAAGGCACTTAGAAGTTGGAATGACTTGTAAACATGTATGCTTCAGCTAATAAGTAAGGTATTATAAAGTTATTAGTAAAAAGTCATTCTTACAAGCAAAATTTAATTAACTATTTTGCCATTGTAGAATTGATTGCATGTTTTATTTAAGCTCAATTTACACAAATTTATGATGCCAAGGATTCCTCTTAATTTTTTATATAACAATTTACATGAGTATGCATATGCTTTTAGTAAATAATTTGGCTAATAAGTTGTACATAAAATGCCGATAGCTTTGTGTTAATGCTGGTACATGATTAATTAGATTTATGAGAAAAAGCTTTACTCACATGTGAACCTATAATAATCACATATTAAAGCACCAACAATTCAAACTACACTATAATATTGTATTCTCACTTCATCTTATAATGTTTTGTTCAAATAATTGCAAGATATAATGATGTCTATATTAAACATTTTTTTCTCAAATCTTACAACTTAGGTGTGAACATGTGTTGAGACAACAATATATATGTACATTGTTTCAATTAATTTTTTCAAAAACAAACAACCTATGAATAACATTTTTCACCATAAAATATAAGTACAAAATAGCTTCAATGGAGAATCTTTAACACAAGAATCTTTCAACATGACCATAGTCAAAACATTCCACTATTTAAAAGGATATACAAGAGAGAAAGAAAAATGATTTAACATTAACGTCAAATGTTATTTTCTAAAAGCTTTGCAAATTTTCTGGATATAAGTCTATTTTACCATCCTCATAACTGGTTCCCCATTAGACTTGCCTTGATCATCAACCTCTAAACTAAGGTCACAACATAAGAAGTTTATCATTCAAAATGCATAAAGAGGTAATGCTTGGATTAAAATTTGAACTTTTTGACCACTAGATCTTTCATCTTTTACTTTCTTAAAACCAAAAAAAAACTTGAAATGAGATTGAAAAGGACAAGCAATGCTTGTTCTTACCAAGAGTGCAAATTCACAAATAGATCCATACACAAGAAAAATAAAAAGATAGAAGGAAAAATAGACACTAAAACTTTACAACCCAAAACTACACTAAATAAGCTTTAAAAAAAAAAAATTGTCACACCTCAACCCAAGCTTTATACTTATTATGTGGATAATTTTCCTGCTATCCATATTAAGCAGAATCTAAACTTTAAAATTTTATCATTCACTCTCAATAATATGGATGCCCTAATTTTTTATAAACATGGTCTATCTAACCTCAATCTATCAAACAAAATTTTTTACTCATACCTATCTCTCTAGCTTGAAGTGAAGTGTTAAAACCAAACTGATGTAGTTTTCTTATCCATTTTTCTAGGAACACTTCTAATTGCTCAAATTTCATCCTTTACTCAAATTCATGATATTTTGAAGGCATATATTCATACAACTTGACCTTAATTAAAACAAACTCTAGCTCGTTTGAGTCTTTTTAGCTCCAATTATGATTTTTAATTTGGTTATAGGCAACTAAACCTAGTATCACAAGTTGGCCAAGAATTGTAGCAACCAATGTGTAAATTCCAAGTTACATGAAAATAAGCAAACTTCATTAGTTTTTATTGAAATTTCACAGAAAAAGTACTACAAGTCTAGTTTTAACAAGAATTGGTTTCATCTCATTATAAGCTTCCTAATTCATTATATGCATAATACTATCTCTTGTTGTCATATGTTGAATTATGAGACAACAAATTTGGAAAACCACCATATTTTGGTTTGGCCTCCTTTAGACTTGAAATTTTACAACCAACCCCACAATAACATATCTATCTTACAAAATTTGTCCCATTTAATTTCATGAAGCCTAGCTCAAATTAGGCTATTTGTATCACAGGCTACCTATGTATAGTTCTATAGAACATAGCCAACTTTCTTAATTCACATGGAAGTCGTAATAAATTAATAACTCACTAAATTTTGATATTTTCCACTCTAATACTTTTACATTCTACCTTCCTAAACAAATTTTTGGGTTTATGTAGCTAGAATTTTGCAATCCATAATACCAACTTTCAAGTTTTACATTCTACATAAAACAACTAAACTCTAAAATTTATAACTAACCCATATTTTTTCTCTAATGAAACTATGGAAAAAAGAAACCGAGAAAGAAAATAAAAGAACAAAAATTGCACATTAGTTGAAATTTCAAACATGATACAAATGTAAATAATAAGACCTTGTATTGGTAATAAACAACAAAATGAAACAAAAAGAAAGAAAAATTGAAAATTTCAAAAGAATTAAGATATCCATTATGAGTAATGAAGATGGGGGAATTAGGGATTAGAAAACCAAAAATCCTAAAAAAAATCGAAACTCAAACAAACAAAATCTTGAAAAATAAAGAAAATGCGACAAAAGAATTAGAAGGAAGAGGAAGAACAAATGAAGATGAGAGAGAGGAGGCGCAATGGTAGGGCAGGAGAGGAAGTGACGCTTGGAGAGGGTAGATAAGGTGCGGTGGTGGACCAAGATAGGAAGTGGGGCGATGGTAGCAAAGAGAAGGGAGTAAGAGTGGACCTGGGAGTGTGTGCATGAACCAGAAGAGGGGAGTGAGATTTAATTTTGGGAGAAATGCTATAGTCGGCTCTATTTTTACCCTATGGTACAATCATTCCTCTCTCTTGGGTCTCACACTTTTTGTTTGTCTTTTTCTGCCAAACTATATGGTGTGGGTATGTTGTGCAAATTTGTTGAAAGTATCATTTCTCGAGGAGAATTACGAGGGCCAGAAGCATCGCCTTAATTTTCTTTAGCCGTAAATATCTTCTAATTCTAACAAATATATCTCTATACCCAATTAATTATCCAATTTTAATGTTCACAAGAATTAATCAAATAATTAGAAAAATCTCAATGTTAAAAAAAAAAAGTGTAATTTACGAAATTATCATTACTTCTTTCCACCAATTCTTTCTTTTTCTCTATTTCTCTCTTCCAATCACTACTAATTAAAAGGTGCATAATTTAAAAAAATTAATATTATCTAAATTTTCTAAATGGCTAATTATTTGGTGACAAATAAAATTTCAAGTTAAATAAATTTTACTCTTATACTTTAGGTTACGTACAATTTAGACCTTAATTTTTAAAACATGCAATGCGACCTCATATGGTTTTCAAATAGTGCAAAATAAATCTTTTATTATGGACATCCATTTATACAGTTAACTCTCCATGTGCATACACGTGAGGTAATTTTTGGACAAAATTACCCTTACATTTTTTATATTTCCCAACCTTAGTTCTCTTTTAGAAAAACAAATGCACACAAATGTTAAAAGTAGAAAAACAACACAAACAGCCTCCACCCCCATCTCAACCTTCAAATCCAATTTGACATTAGAAACCAAATGAAGAAAGGGGCACAAAACAAACATTGTTCAACAGTTTGGGGTGTTGTTTGGTTTTGGGGCTTTGGTTAATAGAGAAAGAGCACGACAATGCAAGGAAAGCAATGATGACCAGTGATGTTCAGGAGTGGCTCAGCCGATGGTTGCAGAATCATTTGAGGTGGAAAATGCCATCGTACATGGGAGGGATAAGATGTGGCAATGACAATTAAAGAGGAAAGGAAGTGGCCGTGGTGGCTTTGCGTGTGATGGGAATCTCCGGCTACACCTGTGGTGATAATATGGAGGAAGAGAACGAAGTTAGTGCTTGGGGTTTGTGGTGACATTAGAAGCTTCCCTTATGCTTCTTCTCTTTTTATTTTTTATTTTTTATTTTTAGTTGGAGTTTTGAAAAGATTTGTTTGGTGGCTTTGAGATTTGGTAGGTTTGGTTTTGGTTTTAATTGTTGTGGATGGCTTGATGTTTGCGTTGCTTCTTCATCTTTTTTTTTTCCTTTGCTATTGATACATGAATGAAGAATGATGTTAAATTGGATTATGGTTTGGTGTTGTCATTTATATGTGTTGTAATTGATTTTTTCTTAGTTATGGTTTTGGAATGATTATTCTTCTTCCTTCTTCTTCTATGATGCCTCATATTCACATGTCCCTAGATCAATCTAGTATGGCTTAGGATCTCTTAGGACCTACTCATGTTGTCTAAGAACCCGATACATGAAGAACAACATAACAAAACTACATTCCTATGACTGCTATAGCGATCAGGGACCACTATAGTGGTGGATTGTGCAATTGCACCATGTTGGGTCCATCGGGTATTGCTATAACGGTGGTGGCTATGAGGAGCTATATAGTCAGGCTGTTGATGTCATGGGTCTTCGTTGCCAGAGATTGCTATAGCGGTCATATTTTTGCCCATCATGATGTTGCTACTCTGTTGACCACTATAGTGGTGTCCACGGATGAGAACAGTTCGAAATTATGAGTTTCATTTAGTGACCCCCAACACTATTTAAACCTCCCACAACGCATTTTCCACACCAAAAAATGCAAAACTCTAACCTCTCCTTCTTCTTCAACCCTCTTTCTCTCATCATCTTCCATTCTTACCTCTTCCAAGCTTTAAGGTAAGGATTTGCATATGGTTTATGCTAGATTCTTCATTTCTTATTGTTTCATGTTATTGGGTGTTATTGTTCTTGATTGTTGTTAAGTTTGCATACTTTTCCAATATTCATTGAGTTGTTCTAGGGTGTTTATAAATTCTCATGGGTTTTCTTTTGTTTCTATGGTAGATGTTGGTATCATTTTTGCTCTCCTATAGCTTCTTGGTGCTAACACCATTATTCTACCCCTCAGATGAGTGGGTTCAAGCCTATGACTTTTATTTTAGTCATTAGTGATATTTCCTTGCATAGAAATAGTGGAACATGAATTTAGGAATTATTTTATGACAAATATGAAAATTTTATGAGTTTAAATGAACTTATAATGATTTTAGAATTTAAGTTTTCAAATGAAATCATGAAAATGTGTTAGAAAACTCATGGGACCATTGTTAGTTGCACAAATTGCTTTGAAAATAGATTGTGGTTAAGCATAGCATTTATTGTTATTGCCAAGCAAGTTTAAATGTTGCTGGAATTATGTTTAAGAAAGAATTTCCCAAGAATGAGAGTTAGAGCCCATATAAGGATTTAGAGGAAATTATTTAGTTTTAGGATTTCAAATGTAACCCCCATTTTCTTGTTGTGCAAAATTACCAAAATACCTTAGGTAATTTTCGCATGAGGTTTGAGGTCAAACAATCCGTAATTAGAAATTTTAACATTAGGGTAACATTATATGAGGCTTGGATAGCAATTGTGCGAAAATTGCAAATTCCGATTTTCGTGTGCAACCAAAATGCCCCTGAGGTCATTTTTGCCAAATTGAAGATGGCCAATCCTGGCTATCCTCAAGGGTTAGTTTTATGTTTGAAGGAAATTATTTGTGATATGTTGATGTTGAGGTAAAAATCGCAACTCCTGATTTTTACCGTACATAAAATTACCAAATTACCCCGGTAACTTAACACAAGATTGAGCAATGTTTGAACTTTTATCATTACTTGAAAGTCTAAAATGTTTGCACTATGTAATGCCTGAAAGTTCAGGTAATTCAGAGAGTTTTAGTTTTGCCCCTAGTTAGTGCTTAATAAGTTCACTTAAGTAATTAAGGCAATATTAGGCTCTAATTATTTTCAAATTGATTTCAATCATTAATCTTGGGTTAAAAATAATTACTTGATGTAATTAGAGCCTAAGAATTGTTTATGAAAAATTAATTTCCTTTCTTAATTTCAAGGACTCATAAAAATCAATAATGTTAAGATTAGGTAAATCTAGTGCATTTCTTTCTATGTCTTAAGATTAGGACTTATGTTACTAATTGATTTTCAATTCAATAGAGATTAACTCCATTACTAGTATAAGATTACTCTTGGTAAATCCTAAACACTTGATTTTACCATTTACTCTAAGTTACCAATTCATGATTTACTATCTAATTAAATATGCTATCCTACATGTCCTACCACCTAATCAAGAATCACAATTGTCTCACATTGCCTCCTATCAATGCCGCGGCCTCCATCCCCTCCATCATCTCATGATTCATCTTTTTCTATAAATAATGCACTTACAAACATCATTGCATTACCATTTGCTTTGTTGGAGTTGTCTTGTTCAAAAGAATCATAAAATTTTTTTTGCATTCTCTCAAGACTTCAAGCTTTTTCTTCTTCCTCCTCCATAGACAAGAAGCTTCATTCTCATCCTTTATCCAAGTTCTCAACCTCAAACAAACACATTCCCACCATAGATCAACTCCTAAACACATAAACTTTCCATTTCCAAACACAAGAACACAAGAAAATTTTTTCCTCCATTCTAACTTGCTTTGGCCAAACTCACCATCATCATTAAGAATAGATTTTCTTCTTCTTACTTCATAAAAGATCAAGCTTTATCTTTTGTAAACAAGAAACAACTTGGTAGGGATTTTATTTCATGTTCTTTCTCTTGTTCTTTCTTTAATTTTTGGTTCCTATGGCTTGATGATGACCATGGCTTAATGATGAGGAATCATGGTGGTGGTTATGAATCCATCATATAATAAACCTCTAAAGCTCAAGTTCAAGTTTTTGTTGTCAAAAGATTAATGGAAATAATTGTTAATTTTCTTTAAGTTGATTCTTTTTGAGCTTGATGATGAGTTTAAGAAATAAGGTTCTTGGAACCATGATAATGAGAACTCTAAAGTTCACTTCCTTTTTGTTAAGATTACTTAGAATCAAAGAGTTTCATTCTTTAAAGGTCTTGAGCTTTGAGCTTAACAAGATATAAAAGTGAACTTGCATCCATGTTTAAGTTTCAAGCCTTGCATAATCATGTTTATATTTCAAGTAATCACCTTAATACTTGAAGATAATAATATGGACTTGCATATCATGTTTATATTCCAAGTCTTGCATACAAGTTTAAATTTCAAGTCGTCACCTTAAATCTTAAAGATAAGAATATGGACTTGCATATCAAGTTTATATTTCAAACTTTGCACATCATATTTAAATTTCAAGTCCTCACCTTAAATCTTAAAGATAAGAAAATGGACTTGCATATCATGTTTATATTTTGAGTCTTGCATATCATATTTAAATTTCAAGTCCTCACCCTAATTCTTAAAGACAAGAAAATGGACTTGCATATTCATGTTTAAATTTCAATTTCATATCATGTTTAAATTTCAAGTTATCACCTTATAAGGACCAAGATTAAAAATGAGATTGCATAACATGTTTATGATTCTAGTTATCACCTAAATCTTTAAAGCTCAAAGACTTGCCTCTTTTATCTTAAATAAGAATTTTGATCATGGACACAATTCAATATATGACTTTTGGCCTTAAGAGGATCTTGGGTTTGAAGTTGGTTCTACTTTGTTTTGAGGTTTGGAATCTTGTCTCTATGATGTACAAAGAGAATTTGATTTCGAAGGATGTAATTGTATTTGATGAAGTGATTGTTTTGATTTGGGAAAATATGAGTATAATCTCAAGGGAAAAATTGGAATGAAGTTTTATAATGGTTTTAGAATGAAAGAGCAACTCAAAGTATGTTAAAAATTCAGTTTTTGAAATTATGGAGCTGGTGTCGATTATTACCATGGAATCAATTATAGGAGCTTGTTCATGTCTATTTTGAAAATTTGACGTGTAATCGATTACCAACTTCTGGAATCGATTATCAGGACCGAGAAATGTTCAAATGAGTGTATTTCCATGCAAAATAACATGAATTGATGACTATGTATGCTTGGTTTTTGAATTATATAAAATGTGGCCTCTAGTATGTTGTATATATCCTATTTGGCATAGCATATGTATTAGCGTCCCCTTGATTTCCAGCATTGGGTAGGAGCATGTTTACTGCTATTAGATGATGATTGGTAATATGCCTATTAAATATGTGCAAAAGATATGAATGCATATGTGAATAAATGACATGAGGATATTATGACATGATGAATTTATGATTGATTGGTTAAGATGCATGATATATGAAAGTTATGAACATGATATGTGTTATGTTAAAATTCGATTACATGCTCGCATTGCATCTTAAATTTAACATGCCAATATTAAGGTGACATAAAACACATGAAAATAATCCTCTACATTCCCAAATTAAAGGTTATGAGAGGTGATCCAAAGGACCCTTTAGACTCTAAGAATTAATGGTTATGAAAGGTGTTCCTATGTCCCCTAACCCGCACCTGGAGTTAGGAATTTAGCTTATCAAGAGGATAAGTGTAAACTAGTGATGACTAGTTAGGTATGAGCTCATAACCTAGAACTTTCAAGAGGAAGAAGACATAGGGCCACCCCCAAGGAAAAGAATAAGAAATTTAAGTCACCTAAGAGAGTAAAAGGAGAATTATGCTCTTTATGTCATGTACCTTGGTTGTGATTTCTATGGTAACTGGCATATGGTATTGACATGCATTCATGATATAGTATGATGCATCCATAACATTAAGATTCATGCTAAAATATAGCCTCCTTAATGGTATTTGAAACATAATGAAAGAAACTTATATATATGCTCACATTTTTCATAATGAAACTTGAGGTTCTTGAAGACGATGATGATAACACACGTATTAGGAGGTGAAAGCCTCCTGAGATTCTTTACAAGTTTCTTATTCCCTCTTATTTTCTCTTCCATCTCGTCTTCAGAGGTAGATGGCGACATTTGTGATCTTTGCTAATGCCCTTGTGCGGAAATGCACTATGACCCAATCAATCAGGTCTATCATTTTGTGGGTCATTGTATAGTCATTTGTACGTCTTTATGGATCTTCCCTTCACACACCACATTTCTAGCAACTGGTTTTCCTCCACTGCCCTTTTCCAAATGATCTTGCCTTTAAGCGCTTGCATCCATATGCTCGACAATTTACACATACTCACTTTGTTGCATCATCTATTTGAGACTTCCTTGATTACATACCCCGGTCACTACCCGTTCTCTGGGTCATGGTCGAACCCATTGGAGGATCTACCCTCTCATCACTCTTTAGGTAGGTCTGCCCCTATTGTCCCTATGGAGGTGGGAGGTGACAGTGATGGAGAGACTACGATCATGTAACCGATGAGAGGAGTTGAGCCAGCACATAGAGGCACTATCCGTCCTTGTCGAGGTGCCCATGTTCGACCCACGGGATTTATGCCACAAGAGACGAATTGATCCATGGATTTTACTCTAGGCGCTTTGAGCAGGAGTAGTGAGAGAGAAATCCTATGCTAGTGTATTTTGCATTCATTTGCATATTGTTCGTCTTAGATTACTGTACTTGATTTAACCTTTGTTAATAGTGTGATGTTTGTATGTTTTGGTACAAGATGGAACGATCAGGATTTACTTTGGTAATATTATAATATGGTGTTGTAATTTATAGGTACGTGATTTGTTCATATCCTCTCTCTTTCATATGCGAGGTGAATAGCATTAACTATTTAGTACGTGTGGCTCACATTTTGTTTTAAAAAAAAATTTACCCATAATTTCATTAAAGTATTTCGAAGAATTTAATTAAAACCTAACAAAAAGTAATAACTAATAATTAATTAAATACGTCCTAGGCGTGTTGAGTTAAATATTAGGGTGTTACATAGAGATATGGTAGCTTTAGAGAAATAGATAGTGAGTTAACGATTATGAGATTATTAGCCTTGGTACCAAGTTATTCGTTAAAGGACAATTTTGGCTATCAAAGTATTTAAGAATAGAATCTGTTAGGTGTCCTTTAGAGTTTAGAGTATAATTATGTATTATTACTATTATATATATATATAGGGAGAGAGAAGAGAAAGAAAGATATTTTTGTTTATCTATTAGTTTACTTTTGTGAACGATTTACATGAATTATGATTTTGGATTATTATGTATTTACATATGAAAATGGTTTAAGTTGTTGCATTTAATATTGTTATTATGTATTCTTTAGTTGTCCCATGTAGGGTTACGGGTAGAATCTACTATCAAGTTTTAGATGAAACTTACTCATTTTCTTTTCCTCCCCCTTATAATAGCTTGCCTAACTAGATCATTCACAGCTTCCCTCTTTGAAGCATTTCTTTAGTTTGGGTAAGCTTCACTTTGTAGAAAACCAAGTTTATGTTTCTAGTAGATGTTCCACTGACTATGTGGGTAGGGCCCTACCATGCATGTTTTGATTTTTCATGCTTAGAGATTTATACATTGATGCTTATTTGGATAGATTTCATGATTTTGTATGGAGCAACTCAAATTATAGTTTAATGAATGGTTATTGATTTTAAACTAGACCTATGAAATTAAAGAGTTTATATATTGAATATGTTTTGAAAAGTGGTATTTAAATTATGCATATAGTACGTACTTAGTGATTATAGACTTTACTCTTTGCTTCAGTCCTTAATCATGCTTTGAAAATACTTAGTGAAATTACGAGCCATTTTTTTTTAAAACATATTGAAAACGCCACGCATAACGTGTATGAAATCCTTATAAAGTAGAAAATGAAAGAGATATACATTTAAGAAACACATCATATTGGCTCCATCATATGACATTCATAATTACATATCATATAGATATTTTGCCTACTAATAGAAAATGCAAAGCTAGATGTATATCAACAAAAACATAAATAATATATGGATGGAAAAACATCCATTAATGGCACCTAGTTATAACACTTTCATAGGAATAGATAGAGTTCACTGCTAGGTTTAAGAATACGTTCCTCAAGGATAATAAGCTTGTTTAAGATCAAGTGCATCTACCAGGTGAGAGCATCAACGTGAATTCACGAACATTACTATTACTTTTCTAAGACGAGATGGAAAAAGAAGAAGAAATGTAAGAAACTTATAAAAGAATCTCAGGAGTGTACTCACCTCATATGCATCGTGTCATCATCATCGTCCCCAGAACCTCGGGTTTATTATGAAATAGTGAGCATGCTAAGATTGATTTATTAGTTCGAAAATATACTTTACCGAGGTCCGTTGATTTTAATCATGCGTCTTATAATGCATCATAAACTTAGCATGTCATGTTTATAATGAACTTTTCCTTTCATATATAATAACATAATTATGCATAAAACCACATCATATTCCTCATCATCATATCATAAATACTATGCATAGAAAGAACATCATATTTTCATCATTATTCTCATAAATACTATGCATAGAAGAACATCATATTCACATAATACGTTACTTAGTTCCTTAGGTGACTTAAAGTTACTTTCATCATCATTTTCCTGGGCCATCCTATACTCCACCCTTTTGGGAGTAATCTAGGTTATGAGCTCATACCTTACTAGTCGTCACTATATATTATCCCTTTGATAAGTAAATTCCTTACCTTACCCTTTTGAGAGAACGGTTTAGGGGGCAAGAATCACCTTTTCACCACCTATAGTCTAATGGGTCCAAAGGATTATTTCCTCAGAAGTTAAGTCACCATTAAGTCTTCTACTATCATAATACAATTCTCAATTCATAATCATTCATAACATTTTTCCGTTTATAAGACCGGAATAATATATATACCAATTGTAATCATGCATCTGGAGATTCCCAGGAAAGAGAGGTGGGTCACAAATGGACACACTTAAATACCAAGTCTTTTCTAGCGAGAACCTTTCCAAATTACACTTTTACTTTCTTCATAACCAACAAGGTAAATTTTTAAATAACAAAGAATATTTCATTATTTCATGCATAAGCATTCTCATTGTTTGCAGAAACTATAACATTAAGCCAGAAATCATTCAATGATATCAAATACTTAATAAGCATCAAATCACTACATAGACTTATCATTTCAAACATCAAAGAACATCATCATCATAAATTCTTATCGAAACCCGTCTAAACAACCGAAACTTTAGAATCGGGTACTTCAATTATCAAACTAATTAATTATGCATCTAAGGGATTCATTATCATCATTACCATTAATTATAAGCCTTAAGAACATTATTAAACTATATGGGAGAGGATAGAGCAAGTTGTATTCTCAAGGTTTCAGTGTGCTAGAAGTTGCATTTTTAACCTTTCTCGTGACCGCTTTCTATGATGCTAAAATTAATTACTAAACCAATTATGAATCATTCTCCCTTATCTAAACATAATAAAATCTGGTTCTTAAGGCCACTAAAGGCTTGAGACAAAATGCATAAATTTCATTCTCTAAAGTTCTAGAAATCTTGCTTTTACGATTTTTAGGAAGCTAGTTTATCTCTAACATGCATAGAATTATTCCTTTAGCAATAAACCATAATTATCACAACTTAAACCATCATCATACAGTAGTACTAAACTCAGATTAGTGGCTGAATCATGAACCTCACATAATTGCTTAAAATCACATTTTAAGTACATGTAAAATACTAGTTTCCCATAAAATCTTTGCAAAGCCTTAAAACTCTTTTAGAAACTAATTCTTTTTGTTAATCTTGAAAGAAATTATAGAACAAAAACAGTAGCTATTTAAAATCACTTTAGGCCTACCTTAATTATGAGACCGATTTATATATTGAAAGAATCTTCATGATTAAAATTTTCACTTAAGATAAAAGGAGCAAGTCTTGAGCTTTAGAGATTTAGGTGATAACTAGAATCATAAACATGCTATGCAACCTCATTTTAATCTTGTCTTTATAAGGTGATAACTTGGAATTATAAACATGATATGCAATAACTTAGCGGTAGTTGCACTGAACGTGAAGGGAAGAATGAGAAATCTTAAGAAACTGGAGTCCGCATCCTACCTGAAAGGGAGAAGAGAATTTATTACATCTTATTAAGCTCCAAACTCAAGACTTTTTAAAGAATGAATTCTTTGACTCCAATAATCTTAAGGAAGCTTTAGAGTTTTTATTACCATGGTTCCAACTTTGCTTGTGATACTTGGGCAAGTCTTTGAGCTCTAGGATCTTTAGGTGATGACATAAAATAAACATGTCATGCATTGATTCTTTTAGCCATTATAAAATAAAGTGAGAGCATAAAATAAATATGAGATGCAACCTCTTTATTATCTTTAGAGATTAAGTGACAACTTGAAACATAAACATGAAATGCAAGCTTGGAAATTTAAACATGAATATGCAAGTTCATTTATTCATTCTTGAGAATTTAGTGATGACATAGAAAGTAAACATGGTTATGCAAGGCATAAACTTAAACATGGATGCAAGTTCATTTTATTTCTTTACTAGAGCTCCTCCAAGACTTTAGAGAAATATAAATTCAACCCAATATATCTTAGCAAGACAAAGTGAAAAATACATCTTTCAAGTTCTAAACTCAAGATCTTTATTTTTACATCATAAAAACATCATTCTTTAAAGTTTTGCATCAAGTGGAATTTTCAAGCTTTAGAGGCCTAACTTGTGATGGATTCACAACCAACACTCAAGGTCCTCATCATCAAGCTATCATCATATTCCCACCTAGGCCATATGGCCAAAATGTTCAAAGGAAAAGGAAGAAGAAAACCAAATGGAAAAACTAGAGAAAATCCATGAAATCATCATTTTGAACCAAGAACAACACTTAGCAAAGCATAGAAATAAACTTAAAAACAACTCCCTACCTAATTTGATTTGAAGGAAAGGAAGAGAACTTGGTTTCCTTGAGTGAAATGAAAGAAAATCTCTTGAAAATTGAAGAAGAATTTCAGCCAAGAGGAGGAAGAAAGAAAGCTTTTGGTGCTTCTAAAAACTAGAATTGTGTAAGTTATGAACAAGGCATCTAACACTCCTTCAAGCATGCCTATTTATAGAGATTTTGAAGCTCATAAATGGACAAGAGGAGGAGGAAAATCTGACCAAATTTGAGGAGGAAACAAGGAAGAAAAATCATCTTGTTTGGTGGCTTAAAACATGGAATCATGTTTTCATGGTTCCTTGTTTTCATACCTTGGTTTTTGTGCATTCTTTGACAAATTTTCTGATGCATTATGGACCAATAATTTCGTGCATTACAGCCCAAGGAAGAGAAATTTGTGTGTTCCATGTATTATTTAGGTGTAGGCAAGGTATTCTTTGCAAATTAGAGAATTTACAATTAAGGGCTTAGGTGAATTAGTAAGCAATTTGAGTGTTTTTAAGCAATTTTAGGTTCTAATCAATCTAAATAAATAATTTTGACTCTAGATTAATAATTAGAATTTAATAAGCTTTAATTTGAGCCTAATATTGCTTAGGTTTTGTTATACGAATCAAAAATCTCAAAATTTGTAAAACTTGCACAAAGACAGGGGCAAAATGGTCATTTTACTTAAAAATTGCCCGAGACCACCCGAGCTTAACCAATGGTTAATCATAGCTTAAAAACACCTTTTAAAACATTTTAGTGAGGTTCTGCTAGTCGGCATGCAAATCAAGTTAAAACCGTATGGGCGTTTTGGTCATTTCGCGCGTTGAGCTCAAAATTAGGATTCTTCTCCTCTATTAACACACATAACACAAACAATCCCTTATTAACATCAAAACATCCCCTTGAGGACGGGTGGGGCCCACGATCCTCATTTTCTGAGTAAAATAACCTCAGGGCATTTTGGTCATTTTACACGTACAGAAATTTGGGTTTGCAACTCTTGCACGAATTGCTCCTAACTTTCTTCTAATGTTATATTCCTTTATTGAGGATTGTTCGCTCAAATTATATAAAAATTACCTAGGGTAATTCGTAATTTCTAAATGACAATAAAAATTGGGTGTTACATTTTGGAAATTAAATGGTATTCTTCCACCTATATAAGGAATCAAACTTTTACTATTATTAGCCATACCTTGACGAGATTTCCCACCTGCCTTTTACCACTTTCCCAAATCGAGTCATGACAAAGTAGTTTTAGAGCCATAGGTTTTCCTTGTAAGTCACTAGAAGCAAGTGTTCACAAAAGTACCATGGTGTTTATGTAAATGTAAGTGCTCCCTATTTGCATTAACGAAGCATTACTTGAAACCTTTAGGAATGATCATTATGTCTAGGTTCTGAGAGACTCATGTCTTTTCTTTCATGTTCATCTTCCTCAGGATTCATCATGCCATCTTTGAGATGTGCTCCTT